>QKQZ01032998.1:0-24907 GCA_003595255.1 Solenopsis fugax | reverse complement strand
ACACATTATCGCAAATTAAACGTATCAAATTAAACAATATCTGAAATCTTACCAAAAATGAATGAACGGCATCCGCTTACATAGTCATCGAAAAAAATCACACGCGGTCACACATGATACGGGAACACCTTAATCTGAGTGGTGGTCTCATGGAACGTGCCCAGAGACATCGTTTTCGGAACAATGATTTTTGTTTTTGCGCTCAACACCCAGCACAGCTTAAGCTCGTTTTTCTCAGCTTGAATTGTTATTCATATGAGTCCTAGTCTCTTTTATTTGTTTTCAATTTTTTTAAATTTATTAAGTTTGAAGAAATCGTTTCCTCTGTGTACATGGTAAAAAAACTGCGCAACGTACTGTAAAAATACTTATATATTATCGTCAAAAGTTACAGAATCCCTCTACGGGCTTTTCATTTTATAATGTAAACTTACACTGAGAAAAAAATTACTAAATTTTTAAAAATGCGTTTACAATCCTATGCAAATATATGATTTTTTTAAATTAATGAAATTTTTAATGTTTTCCTTAATTTTAGTAAATTTTTTCTCAGTGTATATATCATTTCCATGTTATTTTTTGACTTCACGAAAAAAAAAGATTTTGACTTGGCTAAACGAAAGAACGATTTTGCTGAAGTATCCAAAAATTTAGCTAAATCTGAAAATAATTTTCTTGGATCATCAAAATAATTATGATGAATATTCAAGCATGACGAGTAAAGCTGCAAAAAATTTTGACATGCTAGCAACCAGTTTGAGCGTCCTACATAATTATTTTGATGATCTAACAAAATTATTTGCGGATCTGTAACCTAGATTTTTGAATGCTCTAACAAAACCGTTCTTTCTGTGAAAGATTATAAAGTAATCAGAGATACAAGATAATATCTAGATAATCGCCTGGATTAAGTACTCTGTACAGCAAAACATATAATCAGATTTCTTGTTTTTTTCTTATTTAGTAAATTCATAAGATAATCATATTATTTCTAAGACACCCGTTATAACGACGTGCTGTCTAATAATCAATACACGCATGCATGTGCGTGTACGCGTATTAATGACGTATGGTTTTAACGTATTATGATTAACGATATAGAAATTTTGTCTATAGATTTTTTAATCGATCTTTTTTTAGTGATGTAAAATATATTTTTCCTAAGTTTCGTTTCTCAGGAAATTTATAAAAACAGAATTTATTATAATATGGACAGACTTTAACCCTGCGTAGTCCAACATCCAATTTTGAATTATTTAGTAGATGGTAAATGGAAAGGATCGGATCTCCTCTCTAAAAAAAATTGTTGATAGTGAGGACTTATCGGCCAATGCCGGTGATGCTGTATTTCGTACAGCGATGGATGAAACTCGAGCGTATGTCACCAGTGACCCGGTTGAATGGACGAAATAGCATTTTGCTAAAGTAAATAGATTATGTTTTTTGCTATTTTTGCCTTTATTTTGATATGCAATGTAAATAAACTTTATTTTCATCAATAGATATAAAAATTTAGAACAGGCCTATGTTCAAAATGAAAGAACGCTCTGCAAAGGAAATTTATGCTTTTTTACGCGAACGAGCGTAAGATTTATTTCACGGCGAGCTTTCTGATAACGAAACTGACAGCGAAAAGATCGAAGATGAGCGAGATGATGAAGAAAATTTAACTTCAACGAAAGTTTAACTCATATGCAAGCTTGTATATAGATAGGTTGCCTAAGACTGAAATCGACTATGTACGAAATCTTACAACTTAAAAAAGAGAACGTGCATGGAACGAATGATTTTGCTGAAATATCTAAAAATTTAATTAGATACAGTTCTGAAAATAATTTCATTAAATAATTTTAAAATAATTATGATGGACGTTCAAGCGTGATGTGCTATGCTATAAAAAGTTTTGACATTCTAGCAACCAGATTAAACGTTCTACATACTCGTAATTATTTTGACGGTCTAAATTATTTTCAGATCTGTATAGAGTTAAATTTTTAGCAAAACCATTCTTTCCGTGTGCCCGTGCATTCTGATAAGTTAGAAAAAAACGCTGCACCTTTTACGATTGTAAATGCGATAAAAGTACTTTTTATTATTATCATGGAGGTAAGAAATAACAAGAGGGAGTGTAAGACCATTTAGTGGTGGGGATTACTACTCTAAATATGATTGGTCGCCACAGTAATATAGCGTTTTGTACTTTTATGAATATACTGTCCGCACTATATTGCACTAGGTACATATTCTCTAACCTAACCTAACCAAATATGTAGCGCCATATAGCCGAAGGATCTGGCTGAAGGCATTAGCTCTCCAACCGGAGAACAAAAAAAATCAAATGTGTAGCGAACAAGTCGGGTTTTGCATATTTTTTTAAAAAAAATTTATATAAAGTTGTAAACCTTCAAATGTCGCGCTTTGGTAGGCCACACCAATATAGCACTCACTGTTCCCCCCCTTACGTCTGCTTAGACAGGCCAGAGGGGGAGATATCCTCCCTCCTGTTATTTCTTACCTCCATGATTATTATGCTTTATGTCAAAAAGCAGTTTACGAGGAGCAAGCACATTACACTTTTGTAAAGAATCACACAGTATCACACACAGACATGTGCTTTTTTGCGCGAACGAGCGTAAGATTTCGACGATTCTTTATAAAAGAATAATGCGTTATAAATACATTTCATTCTTCAAACTACTTTTAAGTGATCATTTCTAAAATAAAATGCTAATTTTCTATAAAACAAAATTACTAATTTTCAAATTACCAAATAATTATATTTTTTTGCAGTATGCACCATTGCACCGTTACAATATTTTTTTTCATAAGTACTAACCTTGGACTATTTGAAACTAAAAGAATTTTTTTATGCACGTATAAAAAAGTCATGAATTTTTTATTACATACATTTTATCGATTCTGCTTTAAATTCGAACATGTATGGAAAAAAGTAAAAAATGTTTCGAAGTAATATCATAGTACAAATATATTCCTAAATGTTAAAAGAATGTTAAAAGAATCAGAATTTTTTTAGATTTTTAGAGCTTTTGAAAAACGTCCACCAGTGACCCGGCTGGCCTAACTAAGCGGCGAAAAATAGGCTGGATTTCGAAAGGTTAATATTCAAAATTTCAACTAAAATTTTTAACTATAGCTTTAACTTCAAAAAAATACCTTCTCTGTTATATAGTATATACTTCATAAAATTATACAAATCATGTACTTTTTCGTATCTTCAAATCAGAAAGAGTTATAAAAGATATTCTATTTCTGATAAACAACTCTGTACGTATGTCACTCAAATAAAAATACTGTGACATAGTTCCTGCTCGTTCTCTTTTGGAAAGAATCGTCGAAATGGCGTATACCTTTTCTTTCGAAATTATTTGACTGCGGGGAGATAATGACGTCGGTTAGTGCACGATATAGCGCTCGATATCGCGAAGAATAGGAGGCTTCTTGCTTTGGGGTGGGTTTTGTGAACCCCGCTGAAACGGCGAATAATCCATGAATCACCGCCATCAACATCGCAAGCGAGATATTTGCTGAGAACCGTAGCTTATATCCAGTCCTTTGTCGACGTGAAATTATAGCACCACGTAAGATTTCTTTCGGATGAAATATACCGTGTACGCGTCTAAGTTATTTCATTATTAAAAACCACATCTAATTTTGCAATTCAAAATATATTTGTAAAATTATTAATATTCCAAATAATAAAATTTATTTAAATGTTAATTTCAAATTCCCAATTTCTATATAGCCCAAATTTGTAATAAAATTGATCTTAATCTATAATAATTTATCAATTAAGATTAGAAATTCCGACTTATTCAGTATGCTTGTAAATAATTATGCAGCCGTTTCTTTCTGAAAACAATACCATTCCCTCTTTTTCTGTCATACCTTTTTTTAATAATAAAAGATACAAAATGTATTGCAAGAAACCGTAATAACGAGATCATGTTTGCACCGGGAAATTGATTATCACAATGCTTAACGTACAGGCATTTTTCCATGAACACCTTTTAATTAAAAATCTACAGAAAAACAAACCGATTATTTTTCTCTCGTTAACAAGCAAATATAATAGATTTATTAATGAATCCACGGAAACGCTATCCATAAAATGCAAACATTTTTATTATCTCCAAATAATAAATACAGGTAAAATAAAATAAAACAGATAATAAAATAAAATGAATGAAATAATAAAATAAAATAAAAGAAATCAAAAAGTTAAACAAAATTAAAATAAAATTAAAGGAGTAATAAGATAGTTTTTAAAAATAATAAAATAAAATAAAAATTTGATTTAAAAATGTGCAAAGCTAGTCTGTTGAATAAATATTTTTCAAAATAAACGATTATTACGAACAATAATTGTAAGTAGCAATGTCATGTCTTTTATCAAAATAAGTAAATAATAAAAATGAGAGATAACAAAGGAAAGACGGAGGGTCTTTCATTTTTGTCTTTCTCTACTGATTGGCATATAAGAATCTTGAGATCTTCAGGCAGATTAAAAATCTGCAAAACTATAATGAAATGTAAAGTGACGTTAAAGATGCCGATGTTTGTCAAAATGATACAAACATTTCGTGAAAATTCTATTCTTTCTTCGGAAAAATCGAAATACATTTATATAACTTTTGTATATACTCTACAATATAGAAATTATAAGATTTCTGTAAAAGTTTATCATCTTTGTTAAATAAAATAATTGTAATTAAAAAATAAAAGTACTAATAGAAATTTAATATTGAATTACGTTGATCAATAAAACGCAATAAAAAAGTAAAATAATACATAAAATTTATATTTTTGTTATTTATTTAATTAAATTAAATAAAATAACAAAAATTAATAGTAATTACAATCGATCTAAATCTCTTTTCGTGATAACTCTTTCTAATGCGAAATAGAATTAACTCGTAAAAGAAACGGAGAATAGTGAAATGGCATCGTAAATGCAACTTTAAACGCCACTTCTAAAGAATTAAACGTCGAAAGGAGAGAGACAGAGAGACCCGAAAGAAAAAGAAACGTTCAGAAAGCCGAGGAAACTCCTACCTCTATTTTACACGACGTATAAAACGTGTGAAACTTTGTCTTAGGAACTTTATTGGAGACTCCTTAGCTTCGAAACAATGAATAAAATAGGACGAAAAAGGGTTCAAGAAGCGTCTCGGGAAATCAGCTGCCAAAAAGTCGCCGCCACCATCTTCTCGAACGACAAGTTGATGCCAAGATCGGCGATTCCTTTTGTTATTCCGTATTTTTAAGGAAGTTTCGACGAGTAGATCTTCGGCTTCGAGGATATTGACAGTACGAAACGAATAAATTCTGTAAGGCGTCACGAAAATCGTATGAATAAAAAGTTTGCGGGTTCCTTAGGGGGACTTGGAATGGGGACTGACGAATAAGCAATAGAGTATCGATAGCAGAATATCGATGTGCTGTCTCGCGCGTCAAAGATCTCCTAAGGGTATCGGGGAAGGAAACTGAAGGGTAGATGGGAGTGTCATTGATACGATGCAGGACTCTACGTGGGAAACTCTGTCAAGAGTACCTTGATCCGAATTCTGATCTCGGGATTGATGCGAGATACACCGCTCTCAGCAATTCAGTACATAAATACATAGAGCCATTTACTCGATAAAATAGCGAAAGAGAAACGCTTTATTACTTCAGCAAAACTTTTATCCACTTGTGAAAGTTATTTTAGGCAAAAAGTTGTGATTATATAGTTGCAATAATTAATTTTGTTTTTTTTTTAAGTATTAAATATTTAATTATTTTTCGATGCTTAACTACTTTAATTATTTATAAACATTTATGTAAATTTTAATTTCTAATTACATTTAAACGTTTATTAAAAAATTAATCTTTTTATATCATATATTTCTTTTATTTTTCTTGTATATAAAATATTGATAATGTTTATAAATAATAAAAATAAAATGCATAAAAACATGATAAATAATTCAACATTTTGTTTTTATTATTTATACAATATATCATTTATTTTATTTTTATTATAATAAGTTGACTTTTTTTAATAATAAAAGTTTGGCAATTGCAAGTTGTATAAATTAAGCATATTTTTTTCTCGTGTTGCATCTTGTTAAACTTTAAAGTCGAATTAGGCATCGCTTGCATAACTTCAATCACCTTCATGCATTTAAATTGCCTGTCTGAGCATGTTCACACATGCTGACACATGCTGGGTTCCCCCTACGCATGTATAAATCTCTCTCAGCTTTATTGGCATGTTTGTTAACATAACATCTTCATAACAAAGATATTATGCCAGTAAATATAGTTCATTATTTATGATTATGATCATCAGCGTACCTACATTTCAATGAAACTAAAGTTTCAACTTCTTTTAACACCTCTGCTAGTTTCATTTTTTTAACTTTTTTTTATCTCTCCTAGGCAATAAAGCGTGAATCACACATTGATCAACGAGCGTTTAACTTTTTGTCTTAAAAATCATTATCATAATTTAATTTTTTCTCCTTATTAAAATTTAGGAGGAGTAAGCCCCCTTTTCTATCCTCTCCCTCTTGCTTACGTCCATGACTATGATATTTCAAAAAGAAGAGAATATAAAAATGTGAAAGAATTTAGAAAATCTGTGGCGAAGAGAATTTAAATCTTTCATATGCTTTTATATGTTTTACATTTTATATCGTTCAGAATCTGCATAGATTCTACGCGGACGTTTCAACATTATTGAAAATCTTTCTCGTATTAAAAATTGACTTTTCCTCAATTTAAAGGCTGACACACACACACACACACACACACCTATATATCACTTCTGAACAATTAATTATTCATATCTAATAATCCAATCATTCATAACTATTAATCCAAAAAAAAAAATAGAAAACAAGATATAAAAAAACTAACTAAAAAAATGTTCAATAAATTCATTAATTAAAAATTAATCAGAGTTCTAAACCGGAAGAAATAATTCCAACTAAATTTTAGGAGAGAAAAAAATCAAATCAAATATCTCATTTTGTGTCGAAAAATTAGAAAACCTTAATATTAGCCTCGGTTGAAATTGGGATTTCATCATATTTCCGTACGTGTTTGATCTCCGACGTTAATTATTCGACGAAGCACACCATCGTGTCGAGAGATGTGATCGCTCAAGTTTAATTGTACGAATAATTGGACGCCATATATACATGACGCCGCGCAAAAGCCAATGGCAATCGAAGAGATTGCGCCACCATGAAACAAGTTCGATCGCGAGAAAGCCGAAGTACTTTTCGACAAATAAGAACCTCTTGAACGTAAACTGGAACGCGAAATTATTCTTAAGACGTAGTTAGGCTGTTCATTAAAGGTTTGCCTCTCACAATCAGAGCTTTCCGGCGAAATTAGGAACGGGAGCGGAACTGGCAACCGATCAATCGGTAATAAATTAAACGCCCCAGAATTGCACTCGTTAAAGTAGAATTGAAGTATGTATACAATGACTCGTGAAACTGTTCAAACAGTTTTAAATTTTCAGAAAAGATTTATTTAAAAATATTAATTTAAAAAGAAAGAAAAAAATGTTTGATTTGTAATCTTTCTTTTTGTAGTAATTACACAAGAATTATATTTTATATATCTGTTGTCTTCTTGTTTTATCGCATAAAAAAATTTCATGAAATTTTTTAAATATTTGATATGTTTTATACACTCTGGATTGAATTTCTAATTTAATATATTTGACCTAAATAACTTTTTATTTCATGCAAATAAAAATTCAAAATATGTAGTTTCGCTGTTTTCAAACTTTATTTTAAATTGTTCCTAAAATAAATTCCATTTTTATTAAAGTTTAAGATAGCAAAATAAATATTTCTCGCGCATTCTAAAAAAAATAACTTTTTTCCTTTTTATATTCAAGATTTTTTTATATAAATTTTGTCATTCAAGATTACAAGTTTTTCGACATTTCTTCATCAAATTTAAATTTCAGATTAATATATTCAAACTGAATAATTTCAAAATATAACAAACTGCAGAAAATTTGCAAATATTCAAATAAAATGTTTTATTCGGTCTACATTTATTATATTCTGTAAACATCACGTAGTACGTTGTTTCTAAACCCGTTACAACATGCTGCAAACATGTTGCACACACTCGTAAACCGAATGTGGCTTTCCAGCTCGCCAGTCACAATCGATTTTGTGAAATTTACGACGCGCTCCCGCAAAAGCGAAACGCAAAACTGATATTCCGTCTCTCAACACGACACTGAGCGATATCAGTTTTGGCATAGCATCCAGAACTGGTTCAGATTGAAATCGTCAGAGTAGACAAGACAATCCCGCACGAAGATTGCAGCCCGCGATGCTATTGGAAACGTCAGAGTCACTTAGTTTAATATGCTGACCAGCATTTGATTTCGAGTTAAATATGATATCATAATGATGTTCATCACGATAATCTTTTAACATTTTCATCGTCACATCACGTGTACACGTAAATGGCACCTTTATTCATTATAAAATTGGATTTGAAATCAAATTTAAAATGAAACTATATCTTCGTCGAAGTTCTTTTTCTTTTTATTCTCGCGCTTACATTCAACCTCGACGATTTCTTTAGCATTTGCGAACGTAGAAAATTCGAGAGCAACATGAAATTTTCATTTTATTTCCGTTCACATTTTCCTATTATCACTCATATATCAAAATGGAACTAAATCTCTGGCACTTTGCATTGATTTACATCGCTATGACAAAACTAAAAGTTTCACGGTGTGATTTTTAATTCAGATTACGAAAGTCTAGATTTTACTTTTAAATTGAAGTCATTTCGATTGCTAACTGACTTTTTAATCAGCCATGAAACCCTTAGTCACAAAATTTTTTAATTAACAGTATTGCACTGTGTAAAGCAAAAGATCCACTAGTTTATAAAAATATTGAAGCACATTGACTGTCCAACAAAAAAATAACCAGAATGGGAGTAATCATTTTCTATAGTTTTTAAGTGCTGAAAACGAATCTGGTTTCCAAATTGCTCGATCACTTTACCGTTTTGAGCGATTTGCAATTAAAGTTGCAAAAACGGCTGTTTTCATGTTCAAAATATTGCAGAAAATAACTAGTCCCATTCAGATACCTATTCAAAAAATTTACTTTTTATTAAACTGTGTAATTATTAAAATATCGAATTTAGATAACTGTTACTTCTCTCAAAAAATTCAATATTTAAAGAATGTATTGATTGAATATTCAGATATATTATATTCATTACTGAAATTAGGATTTTTTTATCAAGTTACATAATTTGTATTGTAAAAATCAATATTAAAGATCATCTTTCTAATTTTTATAAATTTATTGTATTAAAACAGAATCACAAATTTGCTGGAGAATTATTAATTAAAGCATAATTTATTTCGACATTTCGGCGATTCCTTTGACAGCTAATACAGCAAATTCGGGAGCAACGCATAATTTCCATTTTATTATGCGTTCACGTTTTCCCGTTGGCATTCATGTACGGACGGGGTGTCTCGGTGGCGCATTCAAAGTGCAACGGAATGACGTGTGCGCGAAGCGCGACGTGGTCCACGTTATATAAAGAGCGAACACGCGACGTACCGCGGATATGTAATTTATGAAAATACAGAAAACTTTGCAGCAAGGTCGCGCGAGACGCGAACCGAGAGCTAGCCTCATCGATCGAACGCGGAAAACTATAAAGCGAAGATAGCATCGCTCGCGACAAAAATAACTGTTGGAAAGTATTATTTTTATTAGCAATCAGTCTCCTGTGTTTGTAATTGTGATTCAATTTTACTTCGCTAAAGCGCTGATCGTATTTGCTGAATGAAATTGAAATGTACGAAATATGAAATTACATAGTAATAAACTGTCGAATCCAAACTAAAATTGACAAGCCTCTTGTATTGGGTGTCGATTTAATAATACTTTATTTTTGTTCACACATATCATTCGGGAGTCTTAGCAATCCGTTCCGACAGGATGATGAGCAAGTTATCTTAGTTCGCTTATGTATTGTGCACTTGTTACACACACAAACAATGTAGACTTGACTGCGAATATTTTACTACCCAAAAAAAAAATGGCGTTTGGCCAACATCAGCTTTTTGGACACGTCAGTTCCTCGTGAAGCAACGATGAACCATCCGAATTTTTCTTCACTTCTCTATGACTAGACCACATTGATCGACATAATCAATTTTACAAAGCACATGTGAAAAATGCGACAGTTTCGAAAAACATCATGAATATATGTCTCAGTTGCATTTTTTACAACTTTTTTAATTATATTAATTTTGCACGATTACTGTAATGAAATTCGTTCTATGACTGACGGCTAATAAAGACTAAGTAGGTCAAAATACTCCGTCTTGATATGTGTAAACAAAAATAAAGTATTATTAAATCGACACCTCATACAAGAGGTTTGTTAATTTTAGTTTGGATTCGACAGTTTATTACTTTGTAAATACGAGAGACGTTTTTATTATTATTTGAAATTATACAGTTCCAAAACACCGAAGCAACATTCATTACATATAAACATTATTATTATTATTTTATTATTATATTATTATACATTAAAAATTTTGTTGAATAAAAATGGAGATTTAAAGCTTATAATGACGCGCAAGCTGTACAATATGAAAAAGAATGGCGAGGCATTATTTCAGAATACTTTTTTCTTTTTTCTCTCTCCCTCTTGAAAAGTACATTTGTTGTTGGTCGGCCACTCGTCTCTACCTTCTTTTGCGCCTTTTACCCTAATTGGACATTCAAGAACAGCACGAAGCTTTCGGGAGCATCTTTTGGATGGAACTGGAATTCTTTTGGAAGAAACTAATGACAAGAGCTATATCTTTTTCTTTCTCTCTCTCTCTCTTTCTCTCTCTCTCTCTCTCTCTCTCTCTCTCTCTCTCTCTCTCTCTCTCTCTCTCTCTCTCTCTCTCTCTTTTTCCTTTTTCCTCTTACAAATATGAAAGTACCTTAGGAAATTTAACGACCATGTATCGCCATTATAGAACTCTAACAGCCTCGCTATCTTTGTACATTAGGTTATTTGATGATGGATACTTTAAGAAAGCAGCTAATACGACAAATACGTGGTCATATTTCAAATATACGTCGAGTTTGTCAAATTATACTGTCTACACAATATAGCAGAAAATGTAAGCTCATATTCCATATGTAACAAGATATTTTAGATACAAATTTAGACATAATTTTTTTATGATAAAACATGTATGCTTTTTTGTATCTATGTTCATGTAATACACGATAATAAATTTAATTTCATTGTTAACTTCCAATTTCTATATTATTTTATACATTGATCTTTTATCAGAGAAATCTTTTTAAGGATATTTCTCTAAACATTAAGAAAATTATAAAGAAACTACAAATTGTTTTATATTGCATTTAAAGTAATAGAAAAAAATTGGTGGGGATTTTCTATCTGGATAAAAAATTATTTGAATAAAAAGTAAATATGTGCTCTAATAAAAATATAATCAATAATGTAGCAAGAAATAATGAAAAAATATCTGAATTTTTTAATTTAAGTACTTTAAATAATCAATATAATGTAAAGTTTCATTGCGATGCAGAGAACAGTTTTATAAAATAATCAAAATTTATTTATTTACAAAATAACTAGATAGTTAATTACAATAAAACTTTGTATAAATCATCTTGAATACTTAAAGTATTTACACAAAAAATTGAGATTTATTTTAATGTTGTAAAAAATAATTTAATTTTTAATAATAAATAGAGTAAAAAACTATAATAATATATTATTAAATAAAAATATTATCTTATTCATACAATTTTTATATGTATATATTATAGTTTACGTGAAGTATTAATATTAAACAAAATTCCAAATTTTATTTACTTTGCAAAGGACCGTATGACCCATACATCTTTAATGATGAATTGTCTTCAAAAACAATAAAAATGTAATAATTTCTCATCACACGCGCGCGCTCACATAATATTAATATTAATTAAAAATTTATGGAAATAGAAGCTTCATGGCTGAAAATATTAATTAATTAGGATCTATTATCAAGATTTTATTACGGATTTCGTAATAATCAGTAATTGCTAACAAAAAATTGAAAAAAAGACTCACCGGTACAGCATACGTTCCTGACGATCGGCCTCGCGATAAATCTTGTAGTACATCGCGATCATGATTATTCCCGGTACCCAGAAGCTCACACTGGAACTAACGACAGCGTAGAACTTGTTGACTTGAAACACACACACATCTGGAAAGTTCTTCCTGTATTCTAGGTGCTCCTTCGTGGTGTACCATCCCGCGAAGATCGGTAGGAAGCTCATAACAGTCGGGGAACACCACACGACGCTCAACATGGTTGCCAACCTTGCGTTCGTCATAATTAACGGATAGTCCAGCGGTTGGACGATCGCGTAATATCTGTCGACGCTGATGCAGCAAAGGTGGAGGATGCTGACGGTGCTGAAGAAGACGTCCAGCGAGTTCCAAACGTCGCACATGAAATACCCGAATAACCAACGTCCAGAAAGTTCCACGGAAGCATTAAACGTCATGGCGAATAGCGCCACTAGCATGTCCGCCAAGGCCAGCGATACCACGAAATAATTGGTGATTACTCGGAGCTTGCGGTGCCTCATAACCGAGACAATGACCAATAGATTACCGAACAGAGCACAGAGGATGATGAATATCATAATAAAGGCTTTGACAGTTAGCAGAACATACTCAATATTGTGATGACTTTTGCTGATATTTCGCTGGCCGGTGTCGAGAAGAAAATTGCTTAGTAGATTCGCGGTGTTGTTGAGATTCAACGTCTCGTTGAAGCCCATCTTGAGGAACTAGAGTTTTTTTTTCCCCCACGAGTTTTTCGACTGGCTACCGTTGTCCAATAACTTCTTTTTCGTCTTCTTCCGCTTCGTCCTCGATATTGCTGATGTGCAATCGATCCATTTACGAAGGTCAAATTATAGTTTTGCCTGGGCGATATTGTAGATCGCGAGGTAATTAATTTGCAGCATCCAAGATGATTTATTTAGAATGCTTTGTGACTCACTTGTCAATAAAGTCCAAAGTAAGAGAATTAGGCGAGAATGCATCTCGGAAAATAAGCTTCGTTAAACTACTTGGATAAATTGGTACTTGAGTACTTGAGCTTCTAGACGTTTCGTATACTTGGGTTTTTCTTGAGCTAATGATTGTCCGTTTATGTAGGTTCTAAGTGCGATCGTATATAATCACGATTTCTTTCTTTATATTTTGCTGTTGCGATTATTTTGCACAGTTGCAGTTAGGATCTTTTTCAAATTTCGAGTTGACGTCGAAATGGAATTTTTCATTTTTCACAGATTTTGTCTCCGTACAACGATAACCTGCGAACAAAATATGCACAAATATGTATAAAAAACGAAGTAAATAATGCAACAATATTAAATGTATGCAAAATACTTTTACATATTTATAAGTTTTGTATATTTAGTTGTGTGTATCTAAACAGAAAGAATATTCATATTTATATTCACGCGATACATCGCAAGGAGAAACGATTTAAATGAATAGTTCTAATTTAATCTACGTAGGTTAATAATATAACATTGCACAAGATCGATTTTGTAAAAAATGTAATAACGGTTTCACTTATTGTCTTTTAATTAATCTTGAAAATTGAATGAAATTAGTTCAATTGAATAGAATAAATCACAATAATATGAAGCAGTGCCAATAAAGATACGCTCATATACTGTTTGCGTATACACTAGTATATTATATCATTTAAAAATTAGACGTTTTAGTCCTATGTTTGGATCATGTTCAGCATAAAAGAATACAAATAACTTATTATCACGAATGATGAGTTTATGACTCAATGTAAACATACAATTTAGCTGTTCTATTGAAATTATTGGAGGTAAATCACATGGTATTGAAGTTCCTCAAGTTAAAAAGTCAAAGCAGATGTTCGTCAAATATTTATAAGACAAGTGAGTAACAAATATCGTGATGCGAGAGTATTAACGGTCAGTCTAAAATAATTTAGATAATGCTAGAATGTCGTAAAGTACATACAAATTATGACTTACAATGTAAGTTATAATAGTCATGTAGTCTTACATATACGAAACGCTGCAGTGCGATAAACGATGTAGATGGTAATATGCGAGTTGTCATCTTATGAATGGCAAATCAAATTTAGACATGTTTATAACGTATAAATATTAATGTTAAATTGTCTAAGAGATATGAGAACATTAAAAACTTGTAAACAATGTCATGCATAACGGCTCAAGGAGGTCAGTCAATCTATAAATTTAAAGCCTGTTTCTGTATGTAAGTAAAAATCATCTCGGATATTAATCTTTTATTTAAAACCTTTTATCTAATATTTCAATACTATTCAATACTATTCTAATCAAATTCATGTGATATATTAATTCTATGATCTGTATTAATCGAGCATTGAGCATGAATTCCTATTTATATTTTTATATTCCATGACTCTAGTTTTTAATAATCTTCCTGTCTACCCAACGTACGAAACATTGCAATCGTTCCAATTAATTTTGTACCCTATACTAGAATGTGAACTTATTGGATGTTTATCTTTTTATACTCTGATGAATTTGCTGAGTTTATTTAGACTCGTGTAAGCTATGCTCATTCTACAATAAGAAAAAAATTTGCTGAAAAACTAAAATATTTAGTTTGATATGTACAAGTAAACATTGGATTGATTCAGAAATTATTTAGTTGCACGTATTGGATTAAATATTTTAGTTTTTCGACAAATATTTTTTCCGAGAGTAGGATCGTTCTTGAAAAAGTTTTTTTAATTTCTCAGAAACTGTGTTTAAATGGAATCGTGAAAAGTAAAGCTTTCTCTTAAATTACTGGTATCCTGCTCTATTTATATAATTGGTGTTTAAGTTATTGAGATGTTGGAATTTAGTGGGTAATCTCTTTTCTATATTGCTAAAAATAATATTCAAAGAATATACATTGATCAATAATAATTTAATAATTTTATCAAAATTTTTTTTATGAAACATGTGAGAGGAAGAAGACTCTACCAGTTATACCATTGTAACCCTATTTTCGTTCTACTTTCTGACAGAATGAGTAACAGGAATAATAATGAAGGTAGCGTGCAGAGAATGTTGGTTTCTGATATCAATCATGAATAAAGGAGTTCTGTTTTTTAATTAGGATGATATCAAGGAAATTTAGTTTCTTCTCCACAGTAAACTTTAGTCTCGGGTAATATGTATTGAATTTGTTGTTGTTTGTAAAGATTAATCTAGAACGCCGACGGAATCATCAAACAGAAAACTGCACTCCCCAAAATTGAGTTTTTATTTATTAATACTATTAAAGCCAAATTAGTTATTTATATTCTTTTATACTAAAGATGGTTCTAACACAGGACGTCTACATGTAATTTTCTAATATATTATTGTATACGCGAACATTGAATATGCGAACTTTAACTTTGAAAATAAGCTCAAAAATTACCTGTCACATTTAGAAATAATTTAAAGAAATTTGATAAACATTTTAACTTAATATAAATATATTAATTGAGAGTGCTTACACTTTGTTTATTTAATATAAAAACTTTTAATTTTGATAATTGCTTTGTTGTAAGAAACATTTCGTTTTGCGCGTAAAAACATAACTTTAATAAAGTTAATTAATTAAAAATTATCACCTTTAAAATATTTAAATTTTAATTTTCTATTACTAAAGAAAACACTTCCATTTATTCTATGCGACAATAATATATTATTAAAAATAGTTAATTAAAAATTATTTAAATACACACAGAAGAATGAGATTTTACTTTCAACTGCGTAAATGTTAATAAAAATTTGTTATTTGCTTCTCTTCGCAATAATATACTCTTCATTAAAAAAGTTGGTTAATTAATAATTGGCAAATGTTTGGGGTGCGGGGAAATTCCAATAGTTTCATTGTTGAAGAAACCACGTTCCCACGTCCCCACGTTTCCGTTTTTTCGGGCAATAATACAGCTTTTTTAAGGCTAATTAAAAGTTAATCAATGCTCTTCTCTCTTATGAAAGAGATTTAAATCCTTAGAATACTATTTGATACTTATTAACAATACTATTATTATCTATTATAAATTTTATGCTTATTCTCTCTCATATACGTATATGTATAACATAACTTTATTAAAGTCACTTGTTTAATTTAATTAATTAAACAAAATATCATTGTTAAAATTTCTACATTTCTACGTTTCTATATTTTCTAATTATGTAATTTTATTTGTTAAAATGTAATTAATAATTAAAAATTTTAATTCAAATTTTGTTGATCTTATTATTCAAGGAAATAAAAATGATAAGACTTTATCTTCACATTTGTTACAATTGACTAATTTTATTAGTCAATTTAAATTTTTAGCTTATTAAATTTTAAATTAATTATACAAGTTTTATTAGTTTAATAATTTTATTACTTTTATTAGTTTCATTACTTCTATTTATTATTTAAATTTTTTTCACTAATTTTACAAAGTTTTAGCTTATTATGTATTAAAATTTTTGATGTTTGAATTTTAACATTTCGAGATCTGTGGCTTAAGTTCCAATATTTGAATTGTAACTTAGATTTTAACTGTAAATTTGCCGCTGGATGAAGCTCTTCGTCGTAAATATTTCAAATTATTTGGATTATCCAGTCGATGTATTTAGATGTATTCTGGCGATGTATGAGCACATAATCCACGTTAAAAGGCCGTTGATTTACCGCAGGAATATGCTCGTATGTTCTGTCGAAATTGGATTTACACGAGGATTCGCACGAGGCGCATGCGGATAACAAGTCGTGACAATGCGATCTAATGCTAAACCGATATGTATGTCAGCCACAATAGACACAATAAACGCAAATTAATAATGCGGCTGAATGTATTACCAGTAAACGCTTAAATAATCTTTGAAATTTTCATAATTTAGAATTTAATCATTACGGCGTCATGAAAATTTAATTATCGTAGACATGATATATAAAGTAATATTAAGAACAAACGGCGTACGGGTAATGGTAAACGATATAGTATTTAATGAATAAACTGTTTGCAATAGATGCAAATAAATAGTACAGAGAAAAATCGTTGTAATTGGAAAAACTTCGTTAAAAAAAGTTTGATTAACCTTGACCTTTACAGTCAACTGATTTGACTCATGTTCTGGTCAATATTTTGCCTCGATGGAGCTAAAGTCCTTGGATATCTATTGACGAAAACAAAGTTTGAAAAAGTTAAGTCGTTCCTGAAAAATCTTACAAATGGACAGACAGACAAACGGACGACCAGACTAACACTAAAATCATAAAATAGTTTGCTGTGCTGCACTACTCCATAAATATATCTTATAGATATGTAGATAACGCGTGATAAGTAACATAATATTTAATAAATAAATACGAAAAACAAAAAACAGCGAGAACACATCATGGTCATTCTATACATACAATATAAAAAAACATTTTATATTCATGTTAAGATCGAGCCTTGTTAAAATATTTATGTCGAATTTTTATATTATGATACGTAAATTATAAGATAAATATATAAAGTGTACATGTCAACATATTATAATTGTTATATTTTATTAATAAATATGCTTTTACAATTAGTTTTCAAATTGTATCAAAGAGTAATATGTGTAACACAAAATATATTTATTTTGTGTTACACATATTTTTAGTTAATGTATTTTATGTCTTTTATATAATATTTGTGTAACATATTTATTTTGTGTTAAATTAATACAAAAATTTGAGCGAGCCGTTTTGGACATGTGAAATGTGTTAAATGTGTTAATACAAATCAAAAAATTAAAAATACTAATAAAAGCCAACACAAAATAGTCGTGTGTACGTACATATACAATAATTTTATTAATCTAAATAACAGACGTTTCGACCCTAGTTTTGGGTCATCTTCAATGTAGTATAAATATTCGATAAAATAGGCCTTCAATGATTACAATTTCTTGATGAGAGGAAAACAATGCTTCGTTAATTGAATAAAACTTAATTGTATAATTAGACATATCGAATAAATCGTCAAGTGTGTCAAGTAAAGACGTGTATCAGCAACGCAAGGTCACGGTCTTGTTAACACAAACTCTTTTACTGTGTTGTAATACTATAATTATTATAGATATATTCTTCTTACTAACGTCAACATGTGTTTTGAAATAGATAGAAGACCCATTCGTTTCAAAAATACAGTTCTATAAATATAAGGTCGTCCATTTTAGTTGCAATCTCTACTATGTACTTATACTTCTACACTTGGATGCATCTGTGTGTGTGTGTGTGTGTGTGTGCCATTTTATATGCAGAGAGTAGAGGAAAGAACATCTAAAACGAACGATTCCTATGATCAAACGCGAGAAAAGATCCTTATCGTGTAAGATGAACCGGATTGAAATATGGATGACGGAATACGAATTATCGACATCCCTCGCAACGCCGCATTAAGAAATTTACCTCTCTAAAGAGTTCCGATTCTATCGGCTGTCCTATCTATTTCGGTACAAGCCAGATTAAAATCGGACGCAATATTTATTTGCGACCGTAACATGAAATATTTCTCTCAATATTTATAGATCTGTCCAATACAGAGTGTCCTAGATCTGTGGCGAGTTTTCATCCATGAATTCTCTAAATAATTTGCCGACTGTCCATAACGAAGCAGTCCGTGCAGCAGTACATTAGCGATTTTTCATTTTCAACGTATTAAATATTTTTTATCAATATTCCAACTAAAAATCTATTCTTTAATTAAAAATTTCTGGAAAACTACTATAAATGAAAAATTAAAATTTCTACCTTTATTGAAATAAATAAAATCTATACGAAATAATAAATCAAATAATTTGACAATTGATATACAATTTTCGAAGTGAAGTTATTCGATCGAGTAATGTATAATACAAATTAAATAAGAAAGCCGTTTACGGTCGTAGCTGGATCTTAGTGAAAATTTTTCGCAATAAATTCTTTACAGTTTTTTCAGGGGGGATAAGGGGTCTAATATCAAGATGCAAGTTAGCATCGTTAATTATTAAATTATTTCTAATTTAATAAATGTGATATTACCTGTTCATGTTCAACTTAGAGCTGCGTTATGACCGGAAAAGTAATTCGGCGCGCAGTCGGTTGAATTTGAAAAAAGGTATATAAAAATCACACAAGTAAAATTTATAAAAAGCACTAAGATCCAGCTACGACCGTAAACGGCTTTCTTATTTAATTTGTGATATACAATTATTCAATCAAACAATTATTGCTAAATATTTTATATACATTCTTGGATTACTGGATTATTGTTTGTTTTAAATAAAGTAAAGAGAAGAATAAAAATATGTCTCAGAAAAATTCCACTATAAACTATAAACTTTTACGTTACTTAAATAAAATTGTGGAAATCCGGGATAAAATTGAATAGAATAACCTCCTGAGAAATGTATATAAAATTTTCATTTGCGACGTATTGTCGAGCTAATCATATTCGCAAAATGCGCGAAATGAAATTGCCGCTGAAATTTCAGAACTGTCCTGAAAAATTCAGCGACAGTCAACGACAATCTCGATGAAAAAAAAAGCGAGAAAAATTTCGTGAAGTTATATATGTGAACACTCGTTTCATCACGTGATGATGAAAATTTCGCGATGGTAAAAAAGTTGGTTCGCGAATAATTTTTCTCACGTGAGAAAAATCGCTTGGCTTGTTATTAACCCTAGTAATAATTTCCCGGAACATGAAACGTGTAATGTAATTGTTAGCGTGGAATAATTACGTAAATCACGATCTTCTGCAATTTGCGCTGCGCTTTTTTTACAATTATATCTCGCCCATTACTAATATTATGTCATACATTTCTAAAATTGTACGAATTCTATTCACTACTTATGATAATTTTTTATCTTAATTTTTATATTTTAATATATTTCAGAATTAAATATATATTTTATTTCTTAATTTTACCTTGAAACATATTTAAATATCAGTTACAATTTTTAAAATTATTTTTTAAATTATAATATATTCTGATAAATTTTTCATATCTAAAAATAGTTTTGTTAATTTGGTTAGACAAATATAAATATTTTTTTTGTTGTTTTTGAATTTTTATTGTAACAAAAAAAATATGTAAAGTATTTATTTAAAAAATTTAGTTTGATCTTAACCCTCCATTGCTCTCGTATAAAGCGAACGCTCAAGTCACATCTAATTTTTGTAATTGCATAGATGTGACATAAAAGTTGACTCTAAAACTTTTTGACTTTTTATTTACAACCTTCTAGATTATATTTGTACAATTATTTTCTCAGTTTTGTTCAGTAAAATTTCTATTAAAAACTTTGAAAGTGTTAATGTCTGAGCGCGGCGCTCTTGAGAGCAAATACGTACAGTCGATGCGATTTGCGCCGTTGTCTAACCTCACACTGTGAGAGAAACGATGTAATAGAACAACGAACCGAGCATTTTATTCTTTTGTTTTTACAAAACTGTGTTGATACAACACTGATTGTGTTTACTATTTTTATTTTTTATTTATTTATTTTTTAATTTATTTTTTTCTCTCAACAATCATTTGCATGTGAAAGAAAACTATATGGCAACGTTGCATTAATACACATAGGCCCGGCGCGGCGCTCATACGGAGCATTCATATTCGTTTGCCGAACGAGAGTAATGGAGGATTAAAAAGTATTTATTTATTCAATTCATTACTTAAATAATGTATATTATTTTAAGATTTTTTAATAATAATTTTTATAATATTTTTATAATTCAAAATATAGGTTGCTTTCCAGCTACGCGACACAGGCGACACTGTGTAACACAGTGAATCATTTTATCTTTGTTTAATATTGACAAACAATAAGGATAAAATAATTCACTATGTTACACAGTGTCGCCTGTGTACGTAACTGGAAACTGGAAAGCATTCTATAAATGGACAAAATTTTGCTTATACTAATTGCTAATTATCCCTTAAACATACGAGTGGGTCGGAGAGACACCCCTCCCCCCTCCATATGATGTTTCGAACGCTTGCTATGTAAAGACGGAATGAGATAGGAGGTTCAGACCAGGGGGTAAAAAAGTTTGAAATCTCTTCTTTCGACTGATATGGTTGATCAACTTTATTGGTCAAGTAGAATTCGAACGGTACGGCAGCAGAGTTTTGTTGGGGTCTGTGGGACTACCATTGTGTGTAAGCGAAACTTTTTTGTGAGTAATCTTATATAAAAAAGCTGGACAAAACACATTCGAACAGGTCCGTTCGAGGATGTTACTCGTATATACTCTGTCTAAAATTAGAATACTATATAGTGCTGTAGAAAAGGGAGCTTCTCCGAAATATATCATAAAACATATCAATTTTCAATTTTAGACACGAGTTAATCAAAAACACCTCATATTCGCCTTGTTACATAAGTATATTTTTTAATAGAAATGACAATGACATAATTTTTTTTTAAGTATGACTCTTTAACTTTAAAACGCCGTATTGTAAAGTCCTTAAAAGTTTTTTGTTGCAAAGATATGATTTTTTTAAAGTGGATTTTTAGACACCCAAAAATACTTCATATTCTGCTTGTTACATAATTATACTTTTTAAAAAGAATGACAATGCCAAATTTTTTTAAAATATGATATCTTTAGCTTTAAAACGCCGTATTTTAAAGTTCTTAAAAGTTTTTTGTTACAATGATATGATTTTTTAAAGAAAAAGTGGATTTTGGAACAATTTTTTAATTTGCTTATATACAATGGTTTTTCCTTTATAACTTCACAATAAATCATTTTTCGGTAATGCTGATTGTGCAGTCACATTTCTGAAATTCTAAACTTTCATTTGAAAAAAAAATTCTTGAAAAATATTGATTGTAATCAAAGTTATAGCTTCTCAAAATTGAAAAAGTCTCCCAGACTCGAAAATGTGTTTACGTATTTTACGGGATCGGTGTGTTTAAGGGTTAATATATTTTAATATACAATACATTGCATTTTTCTTTATTTTTTATTATATTTATTATTTATTTATTATTTTATATATTTATTATATATTTATAATATTATTTATTATTTTATAACAAAGATAAGACAAGATAATACAAATACATATACAATATATATCTTATATTATCTTTTACATATATAGCGAAACGCAACCGCGTCTCCAAGACAGCTAGAGAGAAGTAAGAAGAGAATAATTCAAAAAGCGAGCAATCGCCAAGAGTTAATAAGATCCGGTAGCTTTGAAGGCAGAACGTAGACTTCGTAATACGAAACGTGAAAGGAAAATGAACGTACGTCGACGTCGCAAAGCAAGCGCCGACTTACCTCACTTCACTTCTCGTCGGCTCAAACGCATGGATGTTCCACTAGCGCGAACATAAAGTATTGTCGTCGTCGTCGTGGTCGCCGTCACCGTCATTTCCGTATATTCCGCCACGAAATACGAGAACGAAGCACGAGTACGACATGCGCGCGCGCGTGCTGCAAAGGTGCGCATCGTTTGTAAATCGCGATTTCCGTTTACACGACAATTCTCCGTCGGATTTTCGCGAACCGAGGAAACGTGCGAGTAAACAGCGCGTGTTCTCACATCGTCTATAATCGTGGGCCACGGCGCGCGGCGTCGCCATCGACTTCAAAGAGAATATATCGAACGATCTAAACGCTGACGTGCAACGTGGTGAAATTGGCCCGAGAGGGAAGAGAATGAGAATGCTGTTGTGAGTGTAAGCGTATGTAGATATAATTATTCTGGTTGCGTATATAACTCAATTTTGCAATACATACTCGTGTACGTGTTCCTCCTCGCGTCCCGTCGGATCAAACAACGTTCCACCATCCCGTCGTCGTCGTCATCATCATGCACTTGCCATTTCCGCGTTTGCGCCACGCGTCGCGAAATACGAGCGAGAAACAGGAGCGCGGAATACGAGACGCCGTCCGTGATCCGTGATTTACATTTCCGCGGCGCGATGCCGCGAAACGTCTCGGATTTTCGCGAAGGGAGCGAGGAGCGCGCGCGTACCCCCGCCATCTTCGACGTGAACTGCGGCGACGACGACAGCTTCACGGCGGATATCGAGCAACTTCTCAACTGAAGCGCGCGGCGTGAAATTGACCCGAAACGAAAAGGGAAATTAAAATATTCTATCGCGGGTACAAATATAGAGACGCGGTTCTATACATATACGTATTCTATTCTATAATGCCATTTTGTGATAAATTATGTATTGGGCTCCTGGATGTTTTTTTGCGAAAACGACTCATCTTTCCACGTCGGATCAAACGCATGTATATTCTACTAGTGTGGTCATTAGGGTGGTCCTTGTTTTCAAACTTTTATGAAGTCGTTACGTAGGGGAAAGTTACCAAATGTGTACCGGTCTCCTAAAGCGTACCTTTTCAATATTTCACATTTTTATATCATATAAACAATATTTAGTGGCAAAAATTTATGTTTACTAAATATTTAGTTTAGTGTTTATGAGATAGAAATTTAAACATGGAATTGTTTATGAGATGTTCACGATGATTGATAGACGTTACAAACGTCGGGGAATGTTTTATTAAAAGTGATCTGTGTTTCAGAATGTTCAAAGCGTGTTTTGTAAAATGCCTTCTAAACATTTGCAACATTCTAGCAGCATACAATACTTTTCGAACGTCTATCAAACAACTGTGAACATCTAATAAACAATTCCATGTTTAAATTTCTATCTTATAAGCACTTCAATAAATGTTTTAAAACTCCAATTAAACATCAACTCAACACTTAAGCAAACATCTTATAAACATACTAATTTTCGCCAGAGATCAAAAGTAAATAAGAAATAAATAATATAGACCAAAATTTAACAAGTTTCATTTTGTTCTGTGCATGCTATCGGCATTTTAAAAAATCAGGTACATTTAATGTAAATTTTTCATCAACTTATATAGCTCATAATAACGTAATTAGAGAATTTTATTTATAGAAAATTTGTTATATTTTCATAAAAGAAAACTTGTTGTAGAATATTTTACATTCGTTGTATATGCATATTTACAATTATTATAAAAATTAAATCGATATTTTTATAAACTCTATCGAGTTTCCTAAATCACAAATTTTACTATAAAGAAATGATACTAAAGTAAAATTGATAAATGATAATAATAAAATTAGTAATTACAATGAATAAAAATATGTCAATTACAAAAATAAATTCAAGCCAATTTTATTTATCTTTTCATTATCGTTATTTATTAATTATTGAAAATTTTGATCGCTTTTTCGATAAATTAATAAAATAAATATTAATTAATGGTTTCTTATATTTTTAATTATTTTAATTTATAAATTCGATACTTTCGAAAACGTTAAGATTTAAGAGACCGTAGATACGCTTAGGCGAATGGTTTTCTCTAAATCATACTTTTCGCAGCATGTTACAAAAAAGCTCAAATTAATTTGTTATTAGAGGAGAAGAGGGTAATATGGCACCCATTTTCATTTTATTGAATAACTTTGTTTATAATTAACATTTTCTATTGAAACTTGAACGATTACATTCGTCAAAGTGTTTGACAGANACTCAAAGTAATGAAATATTTATTATTTAGGATGTGATTTATAAAAATCTAATGCACTGCATAATCGGCGGAAGAAAAAAAGTGGTTGTAATATGGCTATCCATAAAAATAATTTTAAAACATTACTTTAGTTTAAAAGAAACACAATATCTTATTACAAAATTATATATTTTTAATTTTCCATTGTTCAGAATTTTCCTGATTTAGAAT
>QKQZ01032988.1:0-30116 GCA_003595255.1 Solenopsis fugax | reverse complement strand
AAATTAAATAAATTATAAGCCTTTAAAAAAAGGTATCTCATAATAGGCAACTTTACCCTACATTCGCTCTAATATTTTTTATTCTAATACTACAATCGACAAAAGCAGCAGTAACTGGAATACTAGCAATAATTGGGATTGCTGCTATATGACAGTCTGAGTGAAATAAGAGATAATGTGGAGAGTAATGAAAGAGCGGAAAGAGAACAGGAAAAGAGGAAAACACAGACGGATATCCGACGCTAATGGGTTGAAATGTGACGTTTGAAATGGAAGATTTGGAAAGATAACTACTAACAAAGAGTATGACGATATGTACTTCATGCGTAATACATTATGTACGAAACTTTCGCGCGAGCTACAATACCTAGATATTCAAATCAAACATAGTTAAGTATCTTTGTTTCAATATGACGAAAAACTGGTCCAAACTTCTCGTAAGAGGATAGAAACTTTAAATCGACGATGCGCTTGGAAAGCTCCGAATTGACTGCGACACGTCCAATCCTTTCCTCATTGATCGAAAATATCGCCTTCATAGTGTTTGCCGCGCGAAGAGATATCAATGCATTCGGAGAGTATTAGTTTCGCTCTCCGTCCGGATGAAAGATATCAAATGAGAATTAGCCTTTCGACTCCTTGACGATCGCTGATCGAAGAATAAGATCTTCTAATAAATCTTGTCTTTCGAACTTTTCAGCGCCGTCCGTCCAAATAGTGGACGCCCTGGGCGAACCACTGCGGGACAAGTACTACGAAGCTGATAGCACCATCGAACTATTGTGCGTCGTGCGTCATATAGCGATGCAGGTGCAGTACAGCGTCGTCCAGTGGCTCCACGGCAATAGAGTCTTGAACTACGATACGACGAGAGGCGGTATCAGGTAATCCAAACTATAGCAATCTTTTCTTACCATTTAATATCAGCCGAGAGAAATGAAGACAGCCCTCGTTTAATCTGCCTTTTAGCCAGCTTTTATATTTTTAAGCTGTTATCGTCTTTCATCCGGCTCTCTATTGCAACAGAGCTGTTGTACGGTTATAATGTAAAATACTTTATATACGATATCAATTTATACATGTATCAAACTGGTACATTTTATCTTATAATACAAAGCATCTAAAGCAAACGTGAATATGCAATTTTAAATTAGAATTATAATGATATGTATGATACGAACATAGGGCTGCGTAGGAAATTGCGAAGAGGTCTTTAAGCTTAATAACTCTATTATTCGAAATTTACTTGCGCCAAGTCGTTCTTGCTCGAAATGCTTCTCGACAAATATGAGAAATGCATAATCTAAATGTCAGATAAACTTGACGCGGTTATGCGAGCGAAGTGTAATTAATTCAGGAAACTTTTCCTTGTTTGACGGGCATTTACGCGCGGTTGAAAGACCCTGTGTCAACTTTCGGGATAGAAACGACTGGGAAGAGTCAAATCTAGATCGCGCATGTATATAATTCTTGCTCTTTGTATGTCTCACCGGGTCGTTTCGCGAAGCGTTAAAAAATACGACTCGTTCTTTCCTCCTCCTTCTCTCTCTCTCTCTCTCTCTCTCTCTCTCTCTCTCGTGCGCGCGCATATTATATATTATTATAGATTCCTGCAACTTGGCTGGAACAGTAGAATTTCAAAGAACTGATTCTGGAGCGTAAGAATTCATTATCCGCGATCCGTATAATGGCGAAGAGATTCGCCTCTGCTCGTTCAACTATCGCGCTGAATAAAACTCGGGCGGAAATAAGAAAAAGGGAAAAGCGACACATCGTATTAAGCTTCGTTAATATATAGTCCGTTCCGCGTCGTTCAATGAGATATGAGATATGGGATGTAAAACATTCCATTATGCAACGCATTCCGGTCGTTTCACACACTTCGTTCGGGACGAGTCCGAAAATTTCACGGAAGTCGAAAAAAACTCGCAAAATTTCATCCCATTTATACGTTGTCGCATATTCGCGTTTTTCTTGTCTCGTCCAGCGTCACTTTGTTAAGTATGATAAATGATGTAATTTATCATGTTGAATATATGCTCATAGCTGCACAATCTCGAAAAACGAAACGAAATGAAAATCCTAACGTTCAGGAGAGATGTGAATTTGTAGGTAATACACTTACACGCGTCTTTGACAACTAATCTCTATTACTCCTATTAAAAACAGTCGAATTTCAAAATTCTCTTTTATGACAACGGGCTTTTATTTTACAGAGAATACTGCAAGTTATGTCAAGATTTATTAACGAGCAAATTCATTTTAGTGAACAATATTTTTTTTATATTTTACGCGCTGAAATTTCCTATTAAAAGGACTTTAAAAGGAATAATATAAGCAAATTGTTTTTTTATAACGCGTGTAAAAATTACGTATGCATATTGCAGAAATTGTAAACTGTGTATGCTTTTCGGATAATACTGAAAATTCGCACTTTTTATGAAAGTTTCATGAAGCTCTCTCTCTCTCTCTTCTCGGAAAATTTATATGTGCGGAATGCCATTGCTTCCGCCTTTTTGCCTGCGATTTCCCCGGGCCAGGATACAAGAACATCCCCGAAGGACCCGAAAATACGTGCCGGTAGAGTGCTCATACGGAGTACATGGTGGTTGATGACAGCAGCCGCGAGAGTTAGGATGGCAGCGTGTCGGCGAGAAAGGTTCCGGTGTTCGGGGGGACCGGTTCTTGGTCGAGACCGACGCTTCCGTGGGCCCGCCCTGACAGTAAAGTTAGGTGCCGGTGAGACACGGTGGGACAGTAAATGAAATTAGTTTGCGTTGCGCGCTTCTGTACATACGGACGATTGTACATACACGGGGTCGTGGATCCCGTTGCGAGAACGGAATAGCGTCCCACTGCGATCTGCACCACAACTGTACGACGTTAAATATTTTGCCGTCCGCGGCACATTAAAATATTAATTAGCGCCTTCCTGAATCCTATAAAAAGTAGTTGAAATTGAAATCACTACTAGATGAATTGAGAAAGTATTTTAATCCAGAAGTTTGAAATTCGATCTTCTCTTGCATTTTTTTAGACTTAGAGTCTTAAGGATATGTCTGCAGATATATTAGATTTGGATGAAGATAATGTTTTTATATGTACGAAAAAAAGAAAAATAGAAAAAATAAAACTTTAAAGTTGCTTTTTTTCAAAATTACTTTTTACCAACTGGTAACCCTAAAATTTTCGTTATCAATAAGTCATCTTCATGAAACTTGATACGTATAAAGTAAATGTCCCTTTATCACATGAACAACAATTATTGTAATATATGCAAAACTCTTTTGTTATTAACAAAACACTTGACGCGATTATGCGAGCAAAGTGTAATTTATTCACGAAATTTTTCGAGATTATTTTTTCGTGAAATTTTTTTATATGCTGTAAATTGTTTTCATTTTTTGGTTTTAGTATTTTGATATTTAGGTTAATAAAAGAAGCATAAACTCAGGGGCACTAATAAAATTGATTTATTTTTGCAAACATATATGTTTTGATAATCAAATAATAATGATCTAGAACTCTCAAAAATTCAAATTCAATTGAAGAAGTAAATGGGTAATCGGTGCTGTAATAAATGCGCAATTTAAATCAATTTCAGAAATATAATTCTTTAATCCATAATCACATAAACGTTACCGCTCAAGTTTTCGTCACCATCATATATTTTATCATTTTAAAAATGTATCAATTTTGTAAAAAAACATACATATAAAATGCATATTTTTCAGTACTTTAGAGCAGAACATTCCCTTAAAATCTCTCGAATTAGTCTCTGTCGTCTTTGAATCTTCTCATTTTCACGATAATTTCTTTTTTTAATATTCCAATATTTTTTCCTTTATATTCATCGTTTAAACAGAGTTCGAATACGTCACGATCGTATACAAATACAAGTTATTTTCCACCCTCTTTCTCTCTCATCCGCTTTCACGTAGGATTCTCCGTGAACCACAAACCGTAAACACGTTGCATGTGAAACTGCTGCAGCGCCATAGCACTCGTTTTCTCATTGCAACAGCATCTGTAGTGGTGGGCGAGCAAGAATTATTGCTATCTCGCTTAATTTTACCTTTCATTTAATTAATCACTCGACGTCTATCCAACTTCCTCTCTCCCTCATAATTTAACGATGCATCGTTGACTCGCTTGTCCCGCGCTTTCAAATATTGTCGACTCCGGTACATTGATGGTTGCACTGGAAGAAAAATTCTCATGAGAGACAGAAAGAAAAGTTGAAAATGTAATTTTTTCTCAAGCGTATCAGTTAGTTCCTTATCTTTGACAGTGAAAACTAGATTATTTTCTCTAGGCGCTGTATACGCTTTATAAAATCACTTCTTTTTTAATTACATCTATTTCGAAATTATTACAGTCTACATGCAAACGCATTGTAACTTCCTAAATTAATACTGAATATTTTACATAGAAAATTTTTTCGTTTGATTCTTCTTAAAAGGAACGTACTTATGAATATTTTTGGACATTGCTAAAGTAGTGATATAACAACGATTTGAATTAATTGTTAATCGAATTATTTGCAAAACGGCATCCGAGCTGAAGGTAACGTGACAATGAATTTATAACGCTTAACATCGCGTTTAATTCATTAAATTACAGTAGGACCCTTGACGGCATAACGATCATCGAATGGAAGGGGAACTGCACGTTGGAAAATAACATTTTACGCAGTGTCAAATTACATTAAATTTTCGGGGTTGTAATTAAACCTCCGGTTACGACGATAGTAATGCACAAAGCATGCCCGTAGTTGACCGGCGTTAAATCGAATTTTCCGCGCCGTCGAATCAACGTTATGTTTACGATCTATCTTAATTTATTCGCAATGTAGGTTTAACCTAGCCCAATCTGTACCGTGATAAAGGACATATTGCTCGCCGGCACATATTAGCTCTCTCGCGTGCTTTCATTTCGTCAATGCTGCGGTAATCCATCAAACGTCCGCTGATTTTCTTTTTTACACGATACGAAGTTCACATAAAAGAAGAAATAATCACTGCGGTAGACAATAGAAGATGCTTGCCGTGATCTCAAAATATATGAGTATTGTTTTGCGCTCAAATCTGATTGAATCGCTATTTCATTATTAATTAATAGTGCACATAAATTATTGCAGTAACTATATTTTTTTTAGTATCTACTACTAAATTGGTTCTTATTATGTCGTAAAACTGGTAGCAGGTACTTAAATTTCAGAGTTGTCAAATTATAATTACCAGAACTATTTCGTTTTCTCTCAGTGTAATAATTATAGGAAGAATAGCGGTTTCATCTAATGAAAGTTTTATATTTCCAGCTTGTAATAAAGGGAGGAAATAAGGGGAGGCTATCGCGCTAAGAATCGCAAATGCAGTTAGTAGTGCTCGAATTTTTTCATTTATAAAGTTGTCTTTAATTAAACATCGTAAGTACAGTTATGTGGTAATGTACGAACATTTCGACTTCGCTTGGAATTATCGTCAGAGTAATATTATAAGTCAGTGTTATAACAGGAAAAACACGGTTTTGAGATGGTTCTAAACGGAGACGAAACGTTCATTTATTTTCATTATTACAATAACTGTTTCTTTCATTCTTTTTCTTACAACTCCTCTATTACTGTTTTGAAAATTTATTTTACATAGGTTGTTAGATAAGTTTCGAGTCTGAACATGAAAATGGCTTTACTAATCGGAAACTATTGTAAGGTGTGAAAGCAACATTTTTTTAATGGCTCTCAAATTTTCAGCCATATGCGATGCTTAGTTTTATTTTGATAATCAGTTATAATATGCGTGTCAGTATATTTTTCAATGATGGAGAAAATCAAATATTGTTCCATGATTAAATATTTGAATCTAAAAAGAGAAACTCTAACGGAAATCAAAACCGTCCAAGTTGAATCATCCGAGTTGGATTCTGTTTACGGTGACTGCTCTTTCGTCTTCAACGAAAGTTAAAGTTTGGGTTGCCAAGTTTAAGCATAGTCATACAAATGTGATGAGCGTCCAGGTCGCCCAAAAACTGCAAGGACCGAAGAAATAGTCGACAAAATGCATCAAATCGTACTGGATGGTCGGAGAAAGTCAGAGAGATCTCAGATGTCGCAGGCATATACGTGTCTTCTGAATGTGTGTTCAAAATATTACCTGAAGATTTAGAATAAGATACTTGTGAGAAAGAGCTGACCGCGCGATGATTGCTGATATTGGACCAAGCTCACACATCGCTATCCGCAATCGTCGTGGTCAAACTGCACGTATTACCTTCCTCCATATTCACCTGATCTAACCCTCTGTCCTCTTTTTTTATTCTTGAATATGAAGAAAGGATTGGAAAAAAATTCGTGATCAATGATAAGGTTATTGCCGCTGTAAATGTATTTTGCAGGATTTGATTAAATCAACTTTACTGACGGAATGAAGAGATTAGAAGAGAGATGAACTAAGTATGTTCGAGCTATAAGAAGACTAAATTGAAAAGTAATATCGATTTTACCCAAAAATATAAGTGTTTCATTATTAAGTTCGAAACTGATCAAACAACCTACGTATGTATATATTAAAGTCTTAATTATTTTTATCCTTCTTTTAAGTTTATACTTTTTTATGTGTATGTACTATTTTGTGCAATTAGAAATTAATACGCATAAAAAATTTAAAATAAAATGTGACCAATGTTCGATAAGCATACAAGCATTTTATTTTGCCGTTGCGTACTGTTGTAACATACGAGAACACTAGCAGATTGATTATTGGACTCATTTTACATAACAAGTACATTCCCGCATCGGTAAAAAGTGCATCCGCCGTGTCGACATCATGTTGAATGATAAATTGCTAGTATTATACGGTACCAATGCGTTTCGGCTGATTGCGTCGCGGATAAAGAAATAGCTAATCGCTATACATACGGTTAACAACCGCATCAATTCATCGATCAAAATAATGTCTCGCGTGATTAATCATCGTTTTGCCGACTGCGTTACATGGCGTTACGTATTGTCAATTTCTGTGCACGAAAAAAAAAATAACTTAATGCCTGAGAATATTTCTGCGTTTATATATGTAAAAAAAGACTCGGATTACACACTATTTCATTAAGCCCGCCGACGAAGTATCAAACAGAGCGTAAATATGTAAAGCGATTATATAAACAGATACTTTTCTATAATATAGAAATAATATTTTATATAATTTGTGAGATGCAATCCCTTAGTTACTGTTCCGTAATTATTGCATTCCGCAGCTTGGCCAATTGTTATTTGCATTAAAATTACGCGAGTCATATATACAGGGAAATTTTCATCGGTGACATTAATCCTATTACTTAAACTGGTACGCAGCTTAACTTTATTTGCAAACACAATAATTAGTAACGCCGGGCTGTGTTGAACCTTAAACCGCTACTGTGAAATTAACACAAAAATAACTTACAGTACAATAATCGCTAAAGGCACAGCTTCCAAGCGCAGCTTTAAAGCTATTTAAAAACATGAATATTCACCTTTAACTTTACATTCGACCATGCAACTTTTTCAACTGATCCCGGTAACTACTCTCTATTGTTATTTCGCGTATCGAATTAATTGTAAGAAAATCCTCTCACAAAACTCTCGCAGTTGCTGGATGCGGACGGCGGACGCTCGACGCGATAAACGAGCGATCGCCTGCCGGTGTTCAACCGGCCGGGGGGTAACGAAAGCGACAAATTGCGACGGACAAACTTTTTCGATTAAAGTCCCGCTTGCTCGGTGCGATTCAAAACCTTTCTCGGTCAAGTTTCCACTTTCAGCGACACGCAACCTGGCATAAATAAGGACGTTCCTCCGCGAAGGATAGCGAAGCTCGAGGAAGCAGCTGTAAAAGGGCAAGCTTTGTCTCCCTGCGGAATTTCGCGTTAACCATCGTAGAACCGTAGAAGGAACGTCGACTATTGAACAACAATTGCGACACGTGAGGTCACCGTGAGGTCACGTCGTGGAAAAGCTACGAGAGAGAAAGAGAGAGAGAGAGAGAGAGATGCTTTATTGAGGAAAGTTCTGGACAGTCGCATTCCAATTAAATGAAGCAGTTGCAGCAGCGTGAATCGAATCCTTAATTGGATCCATTTGACAAGATTGCCAGTTTAAATGATTCTTTGTGGTGGCTTTTATTCCTCTCCCGCCCTTCCTTTGTCCCCTTCTCCTTCACCGACGTTCTTTACAAACTCTCAAAAGTTGTCGCAGCTGAACACCGCGAACGATATCCGTCGGTCTCGCGACGAGAAAAACCAGCGCGTTGAATTCGGAGCGATTCGACGTAATCGACCGGTTAGAACAAAACGTAAAAGGCAACCAATTTTCGTTATCAAATAACACTTTGGAGAACTTGTATTATTCCCATAGGACACACGGCGGCGTGGCGACAATACGTCCGGAACGGTATTGCCATAAAAGCGCACGCTTTTGTTCCGTGCGGTCACGTCTGTCGCGTACAGAACGCAAAAAGGAAATGCTAAAAATTTCCGCTGTGAAATATTTACCGGGCAAACGTTTGCCGCTCCAGCTGTCAAGTAGCCTTTAAAAGCGTGAACTGGAAGTCATGTAGGGCGCAGCTCCAACGTGATCGTCGTCCGAGCCTGTGGGATTGTCAGCAAAAATTGTTATAACTTTTATAATCGTATTTTTTTTTTTGTTACTTCGTCTCCCTTTATCCCGTATTTTTTTCTGTTTAACCGAATACCGTTAGAATTACATCCAGCTTTTATATTTGGAGAGAATATAAAAAAAAAGGAGCGTAACTATGTTAAAAACTATTAACTGTGTCGTTTTCCCTCGATATTTGTCGCTCTGCTGGAACGCTCCGAATCGCCACTCGCATTTCGCGTACAAAATGCTCGCCCGAACAGTCCCCTTTTTCCGCTAGTTTCTCACAAAAATAGGAACGTCAAGTACGAGAGCAATTTTCCGCAAGACGTCTCTGCAGCATGCAGTTTCACGCAGAAACTTTTCTCCCTCGAGGAACCGGGGGACTATATTTCTGCCTGCAATTAGCGCACTTTAACGAAGTCATTGTCTCATTGCATTCTTCGCTCTCCTTTTTAGTTTGAAATGGAATTTCTCGAAAATGACAGGCCTCGTTATGGAAACTCCTGTAGCCAATGATTTATGCAGATCTAATGTGTACATGATGTGAGTGAACGTGTATAAATGCAGTTTTGTGACGTCGATATGAAATGAACAACAGGTACGTGTAGAAATGATGCTCGGTGAAATTATGTTGACGGCAAAGTATATTCACGAAAAATGTCAAGCAAATTATTTCACGTTTCGTGATCCACTTTTCATTTCCGACAGTACAGAATTGTGTATAATAAAATTGTATTTTCTGCAACTTTTCTTAAGCTTTTACGAGCAGTACATCATAATATCGTTACCACGTTATTATGACCGCATTCATGAAAAGCCAGTTCGCGAATTGTTTGTGCGAAACTTCAATTCGACATAGCAAAACAGGAAAAAAAAGGGACCGCTGATCAATATGAAGTGCGTTATCAAGGTAGTTCGCCGACACTGCGCAAATATTTATTCGACCGAACTTATTATTCGGTCTATTATTTGCACAGCGTACAAACTGTTCCCGCGGAAGCCGATAATTTTGGCTCAATTTGCAATTAACTTACTCCTACTCCTGCGTAAGAAAGTTCGCATAAAAGCGTGCGAATGGGGAGCGGGCGTGCCGATGAGAGAGAGAGAGAAAATAAAAAAATAGTCGAAAAGAAAAGAAAAATGACTCGAGTGGTGATGGAGAATCAGCGATTAGTTAGGACAAAGAAGCAAGACAGGGTAGTAGAACCAGCAAAATTGAAGAGTTCTCGTTAGCCTTAGGAGAGATGCTCTCTTATTTCACACTACAGCGAGCGATTTCGCGACTTCGTTCGAGAAGTTTCTAATGTTTCCCAAAAGTGTGTCATGGTGATTGATGTATTTTTTAAATTTTGAACATATACTTATTAGCCATTTAATTAATCCTACTGTTCTGTTTGGATCTATTTCACTCAAAACGTATTTTATTTTCTTACTAGCATTTGATGACTTCGACTATTAATATAAGATCTCTTTTCTGTGAAAATTTTATTTTTTACAGCTTTTCGATCATATTGATCTAAACGATATGATACACAGAAAAACCGGTTTCGCTCAAGTATCTAAAAATGTAGCTAGAATATATGTACATCTGAAAATAATTTTTTGTGCGACTGTCAAAATATTAATAATTATATAAAACGTTCAAATTCGATTACTAGATCAATACTTTTTGTAGCATTATGATGCTTAAGTTCCTGCATTCCGTTCGTAAACATATGCATGCAATATAGATGCAAATTATATATAATTATATGTAATTATATATAACTTAATTACGTAAATTAGTATTAGTTATTGATTTAATCTTCTAAAGTATGTCTATTGAATCTACCATCAATTATATATCTTGAATTATTATTATTGAAATCAATCTGTTGTTTATTTTTTATATTATATCATTTTAATTCCTTGAAGTTAATTAGTACTTTTCAATCCACATAAATTAAATTCAGCTTTGAAGGATTAATTGCTTATTCATAGATCGCATACATACAGATTTAAAGATAAGGTTTTTCTGAAATATTCAAACACTTAAAATAATTTTTTGTTAAACTATCAAAATAATTATGTAGCATGCTCAATTATGATAAAAAATACTGCAAAAAATTTTAATATTCTAGCAACCAGTTCAAACGTCTTATTTAATTCTTTTGATGGTCTAACAATCAATTTTTCTTATTTTCTTTATATATATTATATACATTATCTTTTTTTCTTATTATTCTCTTAAATAAATGCTATTCTATCTATAACTTAAGATATTAAGATGTTCGTTATGCAAAACTAAAACTATCATAACGAATATAAAATGGAATAATTTTTTATTAATTTGTAATTTCGCACGGTTAACTGCTTTTTACGAGCGATATCTCCTATAATTATCATAGATATACCAATAAGAACTTGTAAATTATAAAAATCGTGAATATGCAAATTTTCTAATAACGCAATGCTACGCGCGACAGAAGTAGAGCACATACATATATATTCACATTACTCTTAGTTACGTTGTACGGCGCCGTACGAAATACAGTACATGAGAAATTCTCGTCGGTGAACTTCCGAGGTATTGAAATTCAACATTTCGTGTGTATGCCTGTTATAGCGTGAAAACGGACCTGATGGAAGAGGGGGCCAATTCGACTCTCAGCATAGCTAAGGTCGGACCTATGGATAGCGGAAATTACACCTGCCAGCTTACCACCATGCCGGACCAACCTGCCACAGTTCACGTACACGTTTTAAACGGTGAGAATATTTTCGTATTTCTGATATTTCTCGATTGCTCTTTTGTGCAATCGCTTTTATCGTCGAAACGTGCGATATTAACAATGCTGTCATCTAGTTCAACTTGCGTTATACAGCACGTATCAAAACTGCTGTTATATTCAACTTCTATTATATTTAACTTATATTTAATTTAATCGGAGAATAAAATGCTCGAATAATCGATTAGAAATAAAAGACGTTTATTAATTATATAATATTTTATAAACGCAACGAAACAAAAGTTATGACTGTAATTTAACGGTCTTCTTTAGCATCCATTCTGTGTTCCCAGTTCTTCTGAGTTGTTAATTAACATACATTTTTTAATTATTTTAGTGTAGCTTTCTTTCTGTGCTGTATGCTATATGAAATTTATTTATAAAGCATCGCATGTCACTTTAAAACTGTGGAAATGTAAATTTATTTACGCCTTAAGATTAACATGGCATTTTATATTTCCTCGCAAGCGCGTTTGTAGAATTCAGACTACTGAAATTAAAAGTACATTGCGTGTATACATAACTAAACGTACTTGTTATCCTGAAACATGTGGAATGTTTATTTTTGTTTCTTTGATGGCGCTATTCGAATAATCGAATATTCAGTTAAACGTTGTTTACATAGTGCGGGAATTCTATTTTATTGTTCTACCTTCCTGTGCGTATGCGCGTTTTGTTTAATTTAAAGTTGAAATTCGTCTCGAAAAATCTATCGTTAAAATTTTGTCTGTGTGCGGTTTCGGAATCGCCTGTGAAAACTTGCCTCAAACAATTCGCTGGTTAACGTGATACGAAACAGACTGAGTAACAGTTAGAAGGGAATCGTGTAGCAAGTCTTAAGTAATTGACGAATTCACAACATTCACCGATGCGCGGTATTCGCGCTTGCTCCGTTACAAAAGCTACAGTCGTAACGTTTGCATATAACTCTCTCTCTCTCTCTTTCTCTCTTTCTCTGTCTCTCTGTACACTAGCTGCAGACTCGGCTATTTATTACCGAAGTACGTGCTTTTGAAGCATTTAATATTTATCTTGAACTGAGCTCCACAGATGCGCCTAGAAGTCCTCTCTCGGTGTTTGACTCCTGTGAGAAAGTTCGCATGTCGGAACTTGTTATAAAGGATCTTCTTAAAACGCTTTCGCGCAGGAACTCGCGACGAAACTAAGTACGCAAGTTGAATTTTCTAACTACACAGATAAACTTTGCACAATTGCTTTGATGTTGCGACTTACGCATTTTATGGTTTCCATATTAATCTCTATCGAGTTTTAACTTTTCAAAGGTCCCGTCAAAAAATTCTTGTGTCTTTGCTATCCCAGATAGCAAACTAACGTTATTTGACGTCAAAGATGTTATTCAGCTTGCTACACTGAAAAAAAAGTGGTTATAACTATCAAATGTATAGTGAAATAGTATCAATTAATTTGATCAATGTAACCAACAATAATTTTACTTTTCTAAATATTTAGTAACTTATACCAGATTTGATAATACTTACTAAACATTTAGTAAAATAAAATTATTTTTGATTATATTGACAAAATATTTAATTGATACTATTTCACTATACATTTGGCAGTTATAACCAGACTTTTTTTCAGTGTACCCGTTATGTTTGCTACTTATTGTCTTTTTTCTTATTAATCTCTCATTCATAAGTATTCATAGAATAATTTTTTATTAATTCGTAATTTTATAAATTTATTTTTTTATTACAAGATTTGATTTTTCCTATTTTCTTACTTATTATTAGCTTTCTGTTTATAGTATCTCAAGTAAATACCGTACTATCTGTAATTTGGATTATTCATTACTTGCATATTTTCATTACGAAACAACCACATAAATAAAATGAATAATTTTTCCTTAATTCGTAATTTCATAAATTCGATTTTTTTCTTAAGAATTTGATTTGTTTTATTATCCTTTCAATCGATATTAGAAATAAAGACATCATATATCACAGTCGAGACGTTTCCATTTCACGAAAACAACAGAGAAATTCGTGTAACACGACTGTCGATGACGAAGAGACTCCCTTCGCGCGGCATACAAAAATAATTCGTTCATAAATTCAAACACCCCTTGGCGTATACGATCGTGTCTGCGTCTTCACTTGGAATTGAACGTCGGGGAATTCGTAGTCCCTCAGGAACCTCGTATTACAAGATGACTCACGCAAACGTCATTTTGATTATCCTCCGCAAAGCTTAACACAGACTCGACACGTCTCAGTCGGAACCAAATTGCACAGGGTGTTTCCTGATATTTGCATCATGTTACTCGGGCTTTCGCCTGCATTGTAAGCTGGTATTCGATGAACGCGTCTAAACTTGATCGATGCTATTTGACGAGAAGACTGCATAACTGCACGGAAAGATATAGATTGGATGATTCAGCAAAGCTATAGTTTGCTGCGCGAGTTCGATATCTGTAATTAAGAAGATTTGATAATTCATCTAAGAAATTATGTCTGAAAGCAATGCATGAATTGATTAAATAAACGATTATTGGAACAGCTAATTCTTTGCTACAATGAAAGTAGGTGTAGCAACGAATTCTTGACCAATAGCGGGAACTTTTAACGATAGTTAAAAGGTATCGTTAAAGTATCATTGAGCAACTTTTTTACTATATCTACAATATCTGCGCAACAATATAAAGATACCGATATTGTCGTTAAGAGTTACAGAATTCCTGTGTAGGGATACGCCAATCGTATATTACGGCTATAGATCTGCTGAATCGGTGAAGTTCTTAATCGTTTTAACAAATTTCTTTTCCATATCTCCTCCGTCGATTTTGATAAGTCTTGGATATGTTTTACAATAGCTTAAATTAAAAACTATTTTGTATGTATTTTATCGTATAAGATACGTTTATAAGATACCTTTTAAACATACTTTGTTGAAATATTAGTATCAATTCTTATTTGCGACGTGATTCTCTTATATCGATTGTTACACGGAGAGAATTTTTTTTTAAATTTATACCCTCTTTCAAAATTATAATAGTCGTGGAACAACATGGTATTTCGAAGAACTTTATATGATTTTCTGCGATACTAATATTATATGTATATTTACCACAATAAAAGTTTGGTATAATTTTACTCAAATTTGACTAAAATTACAGTTAAAATAATGCACTGGTGTATTAAACAGACCGCAGAGAAAATTAATAGATGTCAAATTACAAATTAACATTTAATATGTCATTTAAATCCGCAATAATATGTGTAGCGAGTTTCGACTTTATTAACAAGGGAATTGTCAAAACTGTTCTTCAATTTTGATGGGCTTTGAATACGTTACAGAGTTGTAGGGCATCAAAAAATATTAGATTTCCCATGTAACACATATTGATTTATTTTTAATATTAAATAATATATTTGATTTATTTTTAGCGAACATCTTCAAAACTATGAGACATATCAAAAAATGTTTTATACAATATTTTCATGGTATTATTTTAGTTATAATCTTTATAAAAATGTATTATCATTTTTTGAAAATGCCAAATTTTTAATATAATACAATTCAAAAAATATCAAAATCGGTAAAAGACAGTTCCGACGATTTCCTTATAAGTCTTTTTCTATCACAATTCACAAGATTAATATTGAATTCGGCATACAATTAAAATATAAAAATAAAGCAATATATTGCCACTAAACATAATATATAGAGTGTCAATAAATCTGTTCAAAATTATAAAAAATCTCGAAATATGTATTCGATTATAAAAGTAAAGCAAATGTAAAATAGTACGTCGTCATAGTTGATAAATGAAAAAAAATTAACGATAAATCAGCATGATACCGGAGAGTTACCGAATGCAGTTATTTTTATATTTCCCATTTTGTATTAATTGTATGCAAATGAACGATGGAAATTCTATTATAGCTTGATGTCACAGATATCTAATACTACAATATTTAACCTAAATTAATTTATTATAAACTTTTATACAATATGCAATCGACTACCTAAATCGTATAATCTTTGAAAGTATTGAATTTATGAATTAAAGCAATTAAAAATATAAAGAATTATTAATTAATACTTATTCTGTTAATAGTCTGTCGATAATCAATTATTTAATAATTAATAAATAACATTAAAGGAAAGATGAAAACCTCGAAATAAAACTGACTTGAATTTATCATATTTTTGCAATTGGCATATTTTTATTCATATCAATTATTAGTTTTACTATTATTATTTATTAGTCTTAACAAAACATTAATTATGATTTAATGTAATAAAATTAGTGTAGTGATATAATTTAGGAAACTTGATAGATTTTATCAGAACATTGATTTAATCTTCATAAAAACTGCAAATATGCATATGAATGTAAAATATTTTACAATAAATCTTCTCATCTAGAAATATAAAAATTCATTATAAAATTCTACAAATTGATCAAAATTAACATATCAATTGTATCTGACTTTTTAAAGTATTATTAGCACGCACAGAGCAAAATGTAACCTGTTCAATTTTTGTCTATATTACTCGTTTCTCATTTACTTCATATTCTGCCATTAAATATTGCTAATGAAGTAAAAATACAGAATATTGATGAAGAATTAGGCGACTGATATGCATTCAGCAATTCTCCCCTACTTCTCAAACGTAATAGAACATCCTCTTAAATTTCGTAACCAGTAGTTTAGGTACAGATATAATATTCTTCGAAACACGTTGTCTCTTATCATAATTTTATAAGGGTAAATTCTAAGAAAAAGTTCTCTCTGCTATTTTATAAAATATCCGAATCTTATCGGTCGGAAAAAGACCTGCGGGCATTTCCTTGTGAGTGTATTTGACGCTGTTTCAGGAGAAAGTTTAGCCGAGTTACATCATAGCGGTGCACGACTCGTACGGGCGGACGCCGCCAGCGCATCGCTATTCTTCCTGGCCGCCGTTCTAGCCCGATCGGGTCAGGTACTCAGATGAAGGCTCGACCAGCTTCCTCGGGTACACCACGAGATCCGCCCGGGTTGGCGAGAGAGCACTTCGCCAAAAGCGACAACAAAGGGACAGTGCCCCACTACGGTGAATGGAACGTTATCACCTGTGCACCGCGCGAACTTTTCTATTATCGTGACGGGAGTGGACGCGAGGGCCAAAGAGGGAGTGTGTTACGTTAAGATATTACGTTGACATAAGGAACGTAGACGAAATAGAGGCGGTTGGCTGCGTTGTCTCGGAACGTTATTCTAAACGCGATACGGACCGCTCAGCATTCGCGGATGATCCATGTCGGAGAGGTTGTGTCCGTATCGCGAAATAATACCTTCGTCAATTCTCAGCGCAATTTTATTCGAGCGATTGTACAAAAGGGATTTAAATTTTTCACGATTCAGGATAGACGCCTCGGTGAACGATCGGTTTTAACACCACTTTAACTTAATTAATTCGTATCATGGAAAAAGTAGATTAAGTGATTCAGCGAAGTTATAGCTTACTGTGTGAGTTCTATAATTAAGCAAATTTAATAATTGAACAAAGAAATTATGTCTGAAAGCAATTATCAGTATGATCGTTGAACAAAATCTCGTTGAACACACAAAATCGTTGAACTATAATAAAAATTGCAACAAGGTTTCTTCATCAAGAATAAAAATATGTCATCTTAGAAATATATTTCGTTAAAAATTTTAATTCATACACTGAAAGAAAAAATATCTTACAACTAAAAATTTTACTTAACACTAAAGAATTATTTACTCAGTAGGTTCCAATAGCTTATTTACTTGCAGTCAAGTTAAAAATTTCTTAATTGAAATATTTATGTAAATAAAATTAATACTTTTTATTTAAGTGGTTTTTTCTTGCAATTCTAGAAAATATTTACTGTTATACTATTTTTATATTCAAGGTAATCAGATTTTTTAATCTAAGAAAACAATTTAATTATTATTATTAATTTATTTGTAAAATATTTATTTAAATGTAAAAAATGTAAAAATACAAAATTATATACTTAAGGTAATATATTTATTTAATTAAAAGTTAATATTTTTACTTAAACAGAACAAACAAATGCTTGCATCAGAATATATGGTTTTAAGAAAATGTATATTTTTTTCATTAAAAAAAAATGTTTCTCTCAGTGTATGTTTTATTAATTTTCATAGAAAGTTGGCATGCTGAATTAACAAATTTACTGTGATATTACAAATGTGATTAATTATAATCGCTTATTTTTTTCAATTGTAAAATTCTGCTGCTTTAACATGGAAAAGTAACTATTCATATTTTACGGCTACAGATCTACTAGATCAATAAAGTTCTTAGTTGTTTATCAAATTTTTATTTCCGCGATCGAGAAAATAAAAACATCTTGATATTTTGCATATTATATTTTATGTATTTATTTGTAAGAGTATTATGGATTTAATTATTATTTATTATCGACAGATCGTTCATTAATGCGTCTGTCCTTCAACTTTTTCAGCGCGGCTCGTTCGAATTTCACTTGTACGAAATTCCATCAGGCTTGAATATTTCTGTGCGGCCCGACAAGACGCGCGTGCATCGACTAAATTACCGGCAAGTATAACACGCTGCTTACCAGATGTGCAGCAAATTATTCGGTCATTGTGAAACGATACGACGACGTTGTTAACATCGATCCTGCTGTTCGGCGCGCGTTTGATTACTCGATATTAGCACCTCGCCAAGTCATCGTAGCGTAGTCGTTCTCGCAGCTAGAAATGTCCAAAGCTACGGTAAAATCATAAATCTGCGTATCGAATAACCAATAACCGGTAAACAATAAAGGCTCGGGGCACAAACTGCTAGCCGAGCTATTGGAGTGGCTGCTATCGCGTATCACTATGGCTGTGATAATCGAGACAAATTGCGCTGTTCGATTCGGCCTCCATCCATCACTATTCGCACCATTATATTACAAAATTCTCTGCATCCACCGGAGCGTTTTTTTGGCGCGGAACGAGTGTGGCAATTCACACGGGACTCGCAAATTTTTCAATTAACAGGATCACGAGCTTCCATCATTTTATCCAATAGCATTATTTTATTATTGATAATTAAAAGGCATCAAATTTCTCATCGAGAATTATCGGTCCATCGGAGACTGTCATCTATTGATAAGGTTTGTTGAATGTTTCAAGATTATTTTCATTATTATAATGAATTATTATCGTTAATTATAATAATAGTATAACATGGATGCATATATATATTATACATGCTGTAAATTAATCTATGATAACTTTTAATGACGAATGCTAAGGGGAGAATGATTAAAGCAGACGTTACGTCTGCTTATTAATATCGGTGCCTGTTCTTTGTAACAGGGTGTTATATATATTGTATGTTTGTATAAATTCGTCAAGATACATTCAGATGTTGTATTTTTTAGCAGAGTACATACGTGGAAACAAATTTCATATAGTTTCGTAATTTAATTCGCGTCTCGTAATTATATTATCTCGCACACAGCAAAATTTAAAACATGGCTTGTTAAGACATCATCTGAATGTATGTTGTACAGTGATGAAGGTACGCTTGTCTTTCATGCAGCCAACCAAATCTCCATGTTATGAGAGAATATGTGTGCAAAAGAGAGAGAGATTCCGCGGTATAATATATAAATTTAAGCCGAAACGTTTATCGTGAGGAAAACTAAATCACGTAATATATGATATGCGTTTTACAAGAACTGGCCTTGTTTCATTACATGCCTCACAACGCTGATTTTAGACATTTCTGCTTAGAGCAGTTACACGTGTTTTTCAGGTAAGTCCCTAAATAAAAATTACTTAGATAAAAATAGTTATAGCACCTGTAGATAGTTTGAAACTGCACAAAATGAACTGCACAGTTTCTTAAGGATGTCACATCAAAAATTTAAAAATTTCATAGATTATTTTATTATTACATTTGAGTATCTATGTAAAATTTAAACATATCTCTTACTGATTTAAAAGTTATTTTTAATTTCTTGTTTGCTTGATTCTTAAGTAAAACCACTTTTTGCAGTATTTATTTGCAAATTTAATGAAAAAGTAGCATTAAATCAAACTTTTTACATATACTGATAAAATTATAATAAATATTTGTACAAAATTTATTTGAATCCTCTTACTCGTTTAAAAACTATTCACTTGCAATAAAATAGAATTATTTTCACTACATAAGCCATTATAAGCTAAATTTTTTATTTTCTTCTTTGCAACTATTTCAGGACCAAAATTCATACATTCACGACAAAAATTTTTTAAAAAATTAGAAGAAAAAAGACTAAACCTAAAATCTTACCGTTTTTTAATTTCAATAACTTTTGACTGGTATTGTAGAACCAAACATCCTTAAATCCTATTTTCTGTGCATTTTATCGCGTAGATTATATATCGCAGTTCATAATATTAATATAATTCCTTTACAGAATATTCGTTTGATAGAGCTAAACAAATTTTCGCGCCATGACTTACTTAAACAAAAAATGTATAAGACGTGATTTGACGATGGATGTACATTGCCACACAAAGCGGAATGTAGGATCGTTGACGCAAAATCGCGCGAGGATTTTTGTAAATCGAGCATGGCGAATTAGAATTCCGCACGTACAGCTGACGTTGACGACATCGTCTCTTCCGTATTTTGTATCGCGCGCCTCGTTCAAACGAAGCATTTTCTCTCTCACCGAGAGCTTACTCGGTTTTCAACTGCAAGCGCGACCTAGAATACATATGTGAGATTTTCATTGATTGAAAAACGGAAGGATGTCTTGAACACTACATTCTATTTTTCAACTTTTATGAAAATTTACGAATGAAAATTATTTCTAGACATTTGAAGTTACTCAAATTGTAACACATAAATATAATACATGTGAGCTTTGCTTAAAAAAAATCGCTCGTCTTCCTATGATTGTATTACAAGATATAGATACGCACATGCAGAAAAATATCATTCTAGAAATAAGAAAAGCGATTAGTCAATTTTAATTTTCTTTTTTTTAAGTTATCTTTACTAAGAATATTTTCTTGATAAGTCTAAGACTAGTCTTAAAATACACTCATTATTTTGTGAAGTAATGTTTAAAATAAACTTCTATTTACACACAGAAGAATACATACTCTAATTAAGTAAATATAACTTATTTCAAATATTTCATAAATTCATATATCCGCAAGTCACAAGTTCATCATAAACATCAAATTTATTCAAAATATATTTTGAATCCTAGTAATTTAATCAAGTCTTAAATCAAGAATATTAAGTTAGCACAAAAATTTGATTTGCTTATTATTTTATTTTCTTTGATAAAATTTTATATTCTTCACAAGATAATTTCTTTTTTTTAGTACTTAAATATTTTTTAATTTCTGATTTTAAGGCAATTATAATGAAAATATTTTTTGTTAAAGTTTCTTACTAAAAGAAAAAAGAAATAAATTGAATACTCGCTTTTCTTAGCAATGAAATTGATATTTTTCTGTGCATATAAAGTATTCTTCTATTTGACGGAAAGTTCGTACGAGGAACAGGGAGATTGAATTAATTTTAAATCGAATATTATTTATATTTTATATAAATAAAACATTATAATAATTATTTTATTACTAAAGCAATTATAGATCTTTATTTAAGAAATGACAGAGTAAATTTTTTTAAAAAGATTATTATTCTTAATATAATATTTGCCATTATAAAATTAACATTTAATTACCACAGATAAACGCAGATTAACTTCAACAGGTGATTAAAAAACAATTACTATTTCTTGTTAAAACTATAACTCACTTAATATAATATTTAGTATTATAAAATTAATATTTAATTTGGAGCGCTCGTTAACGAGTACTTAACTAATTTCGTCATGATCTACTAATTAATTTTTAATCAATAATATACCAGTCGTTCTAAAATTCGTAAATCGATGTAATTGTAAGTAAAGGTACATGTAATGGTGTACCTAGTTTAATTGTAAATATATTAAACAATAAGAGTAAAATACGTATTGTACAACTTTATTAGAATTCTGAGAATTGAATGAAGTATCACGGCTATACAGTCTGGTGTTTCTCCAGAGAGTAATATCAGGCGGGCGCACTGCTTACGTTTCATAAAAGGAAGGTATGACTCGTCCCTTGCCAACGTCCAGCTTCGACCAGCTCGTAACAAAGCAGTGCACTGTTCCGCACAAACGCACGGCCGCTTTCACGCCCAGCTGCGATTAAAGGACGAGCGACGGGTAAAAATAACATAGTTGAATTTCAATGTTCGCTGCCGCCCTGTCTCGCCCGACCAAGATTTAACGAGGCTCAAGCGTTACCAAAAACCGGGGCAAGGCTGAACTCCGCAACGTCGTTCCGGGGCAAGTCCCATTTCCGGAACGACGTTCCGTTACTTATCGTATTGCGCGTATACAGCAGAACGGTCGCGCTCCGCCTCTCATCGGGAGATTGAACCCGACGGAACTTATCGTCAACCCCGCCGCACAAGTGGGATACACCGCGGAGTAACGTGCGGGAATATACGCGAGAAGGAGCTCGGGTGCGCACCGACAGATTGGACGTGGCTCCATCGATCTCCCCGTTGGACCTCCAGGAACTCTATTCATCCGTGCGCGGTCCGCCGACATCCACGAACGAGATTCTTCGTCTCTTGGAGGGTAACTTTTCACGTTCCCTTTCGAAAGCCGGCTCGTTCGAAAGCAACGCGCTGCGACATTCGGAAATCTTCCGCTATGCGAGTACTGCAGAGAATTCTGCCGATGTGAACGCGTTGATATTTACCTGCAATAACAGCCTTAATATTAGGCAAATTATAACGTGTACCTAAATAATCATTTATAATTAGTTGAAATAATTAGTAATATTATTTTAAATATTTATAATAATAATTTTAATATTAATTTATTAAATCAATAAAAATTTATTGTAAATGGCTCCACGAATGAATCAAAATTAACACAAATGCCAATATGATATTAATTTCATATCGTTACAAGTGTATGTATTAAGATCAATATTATCTTTCATGGATTAAATTTCTATTGCTTTGTTAGCACAAATCTTTCAGAGCTTTACATAGCACACAGGCGTGAATTCGCGATTTATAACTTCGCTTACAATAGAGCTAATTCAATGTTTTTTTTTCAATTTTAAGAAAAAAAATTAAGAATAACTACTTCAGCGGTGTAATATCGAAAAACATTATTATATGTATATTAGTTAAAAATCCATTAAATTGAAACCCTGCGTTGAAAATAACATCTGTAAAAAATGCTAGTGCGAACTCGCACCTGTGCAAACGAAAGGTTAACAGTACACAAAAAAAACATTTTTGTTTTAAAAATTCTTTATTTTTAAAAAATGTTAAATATTTAATATGATTTACTTACATAAAGAAATTTTATATAGTTTCATTAAGAAAAATGCATTTTCATTATGAATAATAATTTTCATGAATTGACAAAAATATCGAATAGAAAAAAAAACATTTCCAAAAGGAATTAAAATTTTTTAATATTGTTATATGAAAATAATTATATTATGTTCTTTATGTGATTACGATAATAATGAAATAAAAATACAACATTTTGCTAAAGTTTAAGATTACAAAATTTTCTAAAGAAAATTATATTATTTACTTTCTTGCTTATATGAAACGATTGTTAAATAATAGAATATACTAGTTTTAATTTATTACTAATGTTTGATACTAATATTTCTTGTGCTTATTATTTACCATTATCTCTATTGTACCTAAAAACAAATGACAATAACCATATTAGAGATATGAAGACCAATCTTATAGACAGAAATTGGATATTCGTGTATAGCGTTTAAAATAAATTTGGAAAAGAAATCTTTTTCTTACTTTCAAGAATTATAATTAAATTTATAATTAAATGTAATCTCTCTATAATTCTGCGAAACTTTCTAAATCCGACCTGCACAAAAGACGCACTCCGGAATCGGATAAAGGTAAGACACAAAGAAAAAATCAACTGTGGTTATCCGACGCGTTTTGCAACTTTTATCAAATAAGTCTCTTTACCCCAAGGGTGAGGTCTCGAAGTAACACGCGACATGGGTAACGTTTGTAACTTTTCACGCTTGCTCTTTCCAACGGTGTTCCGGATCTCATCCAGCATGTGAACCGATCCAGCAGGCCAGGGAAAAATATTCAATGCGCAATATCGCCGTCACTACTCCCGCTTGATTCTCATGCATTTTTCACACGGCACGTGTCCATCATACCTTTTAGCACTGTACAAACCAACGCATAGCGAGCGTTTTACATGGAACATCCGGAAGAATAAATGTACCATCGAAAGAATGTTGCGAGTATTTCCTAAAGCAACTTTTATGTACCTCCGAAAGAGTTCGTTCCGAAACTCTTCTCTGATTATGTCACATCTTGGGAAGTAAGTAGGGGAGAGTTGCCAAATTCATATCATTTATAAGTTATTTTTTTATTATGTTTCCCAATTATTGATAATGATATGTACGCAATTGGAAATTGTAGCTTGTTATTTCAGGTACTTACCTTTCACCAATAATATATTAATTTATAAACCTTCTTACTTCTCAGTTTTACATTAATATCATTTATTGTAATAAAATCTGTAATAGTACGTTTTACGAAGGAAATGAAAACTTGATAGTTTTTATAAAAATGTTGATTTAACCTTTATAGTAATTGTAAATATTATATACAATGAATATAAAATATTCTGCAACCTTTAAATCTTTCCTGAAAATATAAAAATTCAGTATAAAATTGCATAAATGGATCAGAAATTTATCAGTTATACCTGATTTTTTTTAAATGTTATAAGCAATTACAAAACAAGAGATGTAAAACCTGTTAAACTTTTATCTATATTATTCTCTCATTTCTTATTTATTTCATATTTTTGTCATTAAATGTGTAATGCTTATGTTAAATATTACACAAGTATAAAATACTAATGAGATACAATTTACATAACCGGTGCACATTCAGCAATTCTCTCCTGTTATTTATTTCTATGATTTCTTTTCTCTTTAAAATCATCATTTAACAATTTCTCCGGCGATTATCGAGACGTGCAAAAATGGATAATAGACGATTCGACGTCTCTCACTTCGACCTACAATTATAAACTGGCATTTAACTAGCTTTAGAATGATCGCGTGCCTGTCTATTCTCTACACTTCCAATCAAGAGTTCTGCGTGTTGCGTGTTCACGTCTAGTGCATCAACAGACACGATTTCGTGGTATCTTCTTTACGTGCATCAAAGAGGGATAAAAATGGATTTTTAATGTTACTAGACACATGACGCTTCAAAACGGGACAGCAGATTAAGAGAGATCTATATTTTACGTCGCGCATTAACAATAACATTATTTACACGGTAATAAAATATTTTTATATTATTTACGATGATAATAAAATAGCTGCACTTTTGTATGTATGTATATTGTATGTATTTCGTATTAATTAAATAAAAAATATCACAGAGAGCTTTGAAATTTTGATGAAAACTAGTTGTAATCTATTATTACAACAGCTTGCAACATAAATCTGTTTCTCTGTAAATACAGCGATTACATACACCTAAATTCTAAAGGACAATATATACAATATGTACAATAGCATGAATGATAAATGAGCTACAAAATTATTTTGCTTCATTCTGCGACAGATGACGAGACTTCGGCGCTTTTGAATGCTGCAAAACGAGTTATTTGAGATATCATAAAAACACCATTATACGGTGACATTATAATGGAATGACGATTAATGTGTCTTTACGAATTTTTATATACCGGATATGTGTGATATCGGCTGCTCGTTTCGCATCGTACGCTCGGAGCGTGTTAGCAATGGATGCAGAAAACATGCAACTTTACGAGGCGACGGTAGCCTCGGCGGCGCGGAACAAAATTTATGAATCCCTCCGGTTCTTAAAGAATTGACGACAAAGAAGCATATTGCTCGCAAAATGCAATATCGAAGTTTTAAAGTCGGCGCGAGACGACAACGTTACTTCTCCGCTCCGAGCAGCAGCGACAAAAAAGGCGATGTTGTTGCAATTGGAGGAAATTACTAGCTACCAAACATGCGCGAAAAGTAATCTCCGGTAATGGTAAAATAAATTTTGCACTTTTAATGAAAACGGTTACATAAGATAAAATAATTCTTCACTGTACGTTGTATAAAGTGCAAATTATAAAATGAAAATGCTATTGCAAATATAAAATGCAAATGCTGTTGCAACGCAGAAATTTCCTCCATGTTTTCTCGAATACTTTACCATATTCATTCGTTGATTATAAATTATGAAACATTTATTTTCTCTAAATCCAAAATGTATACTTAAATCTGTCGTGCGGACGTGCAATAATTACTTGCACATATACACTGAGAAAAAAATTTACTAAAATTTTAAAAAAATGTTCACAGTTATATGCAAACATATGGTTTATTTAAAATTAAGAAAATTTTTTTTAGTATATTTTCCTTAAGTAAATTTTTCTTAATTTTAATAAATCGTGTGTTTGCGTATGACTGCACTGAAAGAAATCGTTTAGTATAATGATCAAATGAATTTTATAGTTACTAGTACCAAAAACTTTGTTACATTTAACAAAAAAACCAAAAACTTTTTGTAATTTGTTGTATGAAAATAATTATTTGGTTAAGACTACAAATTGTTTGGTCAAAACAACTATATATTTAGTAACTTTCACTATAAAATTCATTTGATCACTATTCAACCAAACTTTGGTTGATTTTACAAAACATTTCTCTCAGCGTGTAAACGCATTTTTTTTAGTAAATCTTTTTCTCAATATATATGTGCATTAATTAAGCATGAGTTTTAACGCGTTTGAACATATAAATATACACAATAACTTAATACGAGGAGGTACCCTTGCATAGCGTAAAATAAATTTATATTTGGAGCAATTAGTTCGCAAACCTAAAGTTACGAAACACAGCGAGTACGCAAACGTTCGTAAATTTACTTTTCGAGCAATATAGGAAAGTCAACGCCTGATGAATACAAAATTTGTTCTATTAACGATGTAAAAATTCAACAAACAATTTTCGCCTGCGTACTACACGCTGCGCAATTTCTGCGCAATTTGCGCGGTAACAGGTCGGAAAATAACACTAAGTAAACCGGAGTAGTCCTTTTTCAGATTAAAATTGCTCACACACGCGCGGGGCAAGTACAAATTCTGTTTCGCGCAGCGTGTCCATGGAAGTGTGTTCGTTATCTTTAATCCGTCACAGAATGTGTTAACGGATTATCATCTTTTCGCGCGACATGCGGGGATTTCAAAAATTCCGTATTTTCACACTCGAGCTTAGGGAAATCCGCTGCCAACAATTTAAAAAAATGACATACAGCACACTTACTCAATCCATTTCTAGGGTTTGCGATTGCTTCGAATATTTCTGTAAATATTTCTCTTTTATCGCTACATAAAAAAGTAATAAGCGGAGAACGAGACGAAAATGCAGCCGGAGGGTGGCCGGGAATGATTTCGCCCCCGTCCGATGTAGATTTCTTGAAACATACTTCGTCGACGCGATGAGCCTACGAGAACAAAATGAAAGGCGTGAAGAAGATGTTCTCTCGCCAGGAACCCTGCTATTGCATCCTGGGCAAGGAAGTGTGAAGGTGTGTAAACGCACACCAGCCGGCGTTATATCGTCGAGAGGAGAGCCACTCCCGCGGGAGCTGGACGCGGCAAGATAGGGCGTCGGTGTCGGCGTTATAAATCGCCGCGATTTCATCCCGCCCGGCCGCGTTGTATATGTCCGGAATGCATCTAACCGCGGTCGCGCACACCCACGCGCGGTCCCGCTCGCGTGTTAACCGCGTTTTCGGGTTCTGCTTCTGACTGGAAGCACGGGGAAACCAGAAATTATTAAAGAGAGGGTAACGATAAAGTGGGCACCCGATGTGACCCAATTAAATGTACCGCTCAGTTTTAACGGTTACGCTGCAGAAAGAGAAGATTTATACGCAGAAATCTCGATTGCAAACACGGGCGTAAAGATCGATCGAATATTCGTTTAAGATCTCTTAAAATATCCATGCCAATATCTTTGGCGGGTCCGACGACTGAGCGAGTACCCAATAGAAGCGTCACGCCTCGAAATTAATTAAGTTTTATTATTAAAATCTATATATCGGAATTTTAATTATAGATTAAATTAAAAAAAAAGAAGAGTTATAAATATAAAATAGGTAAAAAATTAAATCTCATTAAATTGTATAATTACAATTCTTTATAAGAAGGCATAATTTTTAATGTGAGAGATCACAGAGAAAAATGTTTCTGTACATTTAGCGTATCTATTTGTTTAGTTTATATTTACTTCACAAAAATAATATATCTTTTGATAAAACATTATTTTGTTGAATACAGATTTTTTAGTTTCGTTGAATTAAACCATATTATTTGACAGAAAGAACACGATTGCTTGAAGCAATATTTTTCGATAAAATAATATTTTCTTTGATTAACTAAATGTTACTCAATAAAATAAAACATTTCTTTACATAAAAATGATATAAGATATGTGATTAAAATAAGAGCATTACTTTTTGCAATTAATTTATTGCTTAGAATAACCATTATAATTATGTTTTGTTTTTTCTACAGTAATCTTCCGCGCTTTAGCCATAGATTTAGAGATGTATAGGTACTCACATCGTGCTCAGATTTATACTTATGAAAAACAATTATTTAAACATTAATTTGTGAAATATATGTAAATTTATTTCATTGAAATACGTCTTTATTTAAATACGGCGAAATGAAACTTTATTCTTGGAAAATAAATAAATTTATGTTTACATCATTAAAATCGGCAAAATTCAAATATAAAACATTACTCGATCAAACAAAATTAAGCTCTATATATCACTCTTTAAATAGATCTTATAAGAAAAACGTAAGATAAATAAATGTACATTGCATTTTGAACGAATCCCAGAATTTGCTCCGGAAAGCGTCTCACTGTGAGTTTCCTTTACGGTAGAATAACTCTATAAATAAAATCGTCCTAAGCAATGTCGGCTCGCGGTACATCTCGAACGCTCGCGGTCAGTGGGCTCTGATTAATAGTAACTGACACTATATGTGGATACGTCTTGCAGATGATATCACGCCCGATGCTTTCGGAAAGGGTTGTCACGGAATGTCATCGATATCTCGTCAACACGTTATGCCTCACATATATCCGTAATATGTAATCGATAATTCCAAATTGTATCCAAATGTTAATTATAATTGCAAATGATCGATATAGGGCTATTGTTAATTCTTTAATTACAGGGAAATAAAGTAAGTCGAGGGAAGATGCCAGTTGGGGGAAGAAGCCACTTCGATTATAGCTTTTCTATAAATCAGTGGTTAGCTAATCGTGCATAAATGTGCATTTAGACCGTTGGGAAACTATGGCTAAGAAGGAGAATTCCAATACTAAAAATCGGCAAAGATTTGTAGCAATACAAAAAGGTAAGATGTGAAATGTGCTCTTTATAATATTTAATAACGTAATAGTTAAGATGCTTAATTTAAAATTGTAATTTAAGTCGGTAATTATTACACAATTATGAATCATATTTCATGTGTGACAATTACATAACTAGTATACATTATATTTTGTGAAATTGTTATATGTGTACTGCAGTGACATCTTCTCTACTTGAGGATAAGATGCCAATTATTCGACACCTTCATTAAAAATTAAAATTTTGAGTGTTATATATAATTCTAAACGTTTTAAATTTGTGAAATGCTGTTTAAATCTATAAAACCTATGAAAATATAAGAAGTTGAATAGTAATTATTGGCGATTGCGTGCGTGAATAGTAATGTTTCATAATATTACATGACTACGACTATTGGCAAATAGTTTTGAAACTATTTGCACTACGGAACTGAATAGTAATTGAATAGTAAGCTATTCATGTTTCCAATAGTAATAAATAGTCCCATAATACTACATGACATTTCAATAGTTCTCAATGGTCCCTTTCCATGCGAAAAAGAAATCCAGTTTTACAAAAGTTAAATAACTAATTTTTTTCTCAAAAATCTGAAATATCAAAGTTTTAATTAGTTTATTTATATGAATAAATAAAGATTTCAAGAATACTATAATAATTTTTTGCTTAATTCCATACAATATAATAAAATTATTGCAGAAAAAGGTTTAAATCAGCATTTTCTCTCAGCTAACCTTATTTCTTTTATTTATTTTTATCTTTCAGATACAGCAGGTAAGACATTTATAATAGATCTGCAAATGTTATTAAATTCATATAAAAGATTATTATCTGAAACTGCGGTGAGGTAGAAACTGAAAATCGCAAAGTGAATTTGATTGTCAGCTCTAAAAAGAAATAAAGTCCCATTTCAATTTATAACCACATAATAATTGAAATCGTACAGTATACGCCCATGTTCTCGTTAAAAAAGAATGTCATTATAATAAAAGCGCAGAACTCCCTTTGGCCATTATATTCAACGGTGCATACTCCTTTTAATACATCTGTCTAACACGCTAAAACGTATTAATGTCAAAATAAATTTATCTCTCGTCGCATTTGAGAGTTCATCTTTCGTTCTCCGTTTTTCACGATACTAACGGTATTTTTTACTTTTTTTTTTGCAAAACGATTTAGCGTACACACAATCCATCAATCAT
>QKQZ01032972.1:0-11558 GCA_003595255.1 Solenopsis fugax | reverse complement strand
CGATAGTGGCGCCATCGGGCGGTGAGGCTAAGTACTTATCGGACCACCCTCGTATATCTCGTAGGGGAGGGATGTATGGCTACTTATGTTTAGGATATACGACGCATAGATAATTTACAAATATTTACAAATATGATATAAAGGACATAATAATTTACAAAATATGTTTACAAAGTTTATTAAAGAATAAGAACGATAAATATACAGGGTCTTCAACTATTTTTATAAATTAATAATTCGTTAACTAATATATAATAGTATAGAACTTTTCTCTTCAGTTTAGTCTGTTCTACCTCTATGCAAGCGTTTTGTCAATAATTATCAGATACACTGTATATACGAAGTAATAATAATGCAAAATTAAAGAGGTTATCATATGCAAATAGCAACAGAGTGTAGATACATGTCCTTTGTGTTCTCTTCGAAGGCGCAAGTGCTGCTCCTCAATTACGAAGCATCTGTTTTATGGCATAAATCCCGCACGGTAAAAATATCTCAAACAGGTGGGATATAAAGAACATCAAGCTAAACAAAGAATACAATACGCTAAGCACTCATATTTTGATATATTCCATCCTATACTGTCCCTCTTACGCATCGCGAAATAACTATTAAACCTTTTACACTCTCTACAGTAATCATTTTAATCAGGTCGTTATGCATGATTGCTCTATTCACTATATTGAGAAATTGATTTCACCGCTGAAGATTTTGTTGATATTAACAATAAACTGAAATCATAATATAAAACCAACATAACGGCACATAAAGGCACATAAAAAAATGGTTGCTAATTACTCTTACTTTTCTATTTTTTGACTTCTGTGTAAATCCCCGAGTGGCGTGAATAATGGAGTTACCAAAAATTCTTGCAAGAACCGAATAAATTTAGAGTTTTTTATTTTTGTCATTTAAATAGATTATTAAAATATTAATTAAAGCTACAACTTCGTTCTTATGTATACTTTTCGTAGTCTTCTTGTTTTTATATCTATATATTTCCGGCATAAAATTATTATATTTATACAATGAACGATTTGAAGATAAGAAGTTTCTTGTTTTTTGTAAATTTTTGAAGAAACGTTTTGAGTTTGTTTAGTTTTGTGGGAAATTCTTCAATTATTTTATCTTACTATTACAAACAAATTATTTTTTTTACACATATATATAGAAAAGAGCATTTCTAAATATAATCATAATTTTAAACGTTAACGTGTGAAATTTATTTTATGACAACCTATTCGTAGTTTTACTGATATAATAAATCCTCGATTGCCTAGAAGGATGCTTTAAAAAATGGTGTCGCATGGAAGAATGCAATCCACTTTCGTGCAAGACGTTTGACCATTTCCAGAATCTCAAGAATTTAATTAATTAATTTGCAGTGTCCTCGCGGTTGGATCTTATTAGAAATAGTTCCTTTTGCTTCCTAGGGGAAGATGTAGTTACAGCTAGGCGTAAATTGCCGCATGACCGAAATTCCAAACTGCAGTACTGCATTAACGCAACGATAAATTTAAGCGCCATTTAATTAATTCAATATTTACGGCATTTTTATATCTGCGTATTCGTGGCGTTATACATAAGTGATGATGCCGTTACACGAATTATGTGTGAAGAATGGCGTGTAAATATTTTACTGCTCTTCTAATTCGGAAAGACGTTGGAGTGATGTTCTTTGGCGCTCACGTACGCTAAGAAGATATCCAAGAAAAATATATTGAAGTGTTTCATAAGTAAAGACAAATAAGAATTGTGTTTACGTACTATTAGAATTTCTCTGACATAAGAAGTAAATCCGAGGTACGTCTATCACAAAAATGAAATTAAATATATTGTTTACTGTGTTTTTAACATATATTTATTATTAAATGCTATTTATTAAGAAAATGTATAAATTAATCTAAAGAACTAAATATCGCTATTTTTTGATAACTTCAATGATGAATACTCTCTTTTTGACTTTATCCTCTCAGAAAAGATTTCTAATAACAAGACTAAAAATATTCTTGACGTACTTATTCTTATTGCAATCTTGTGCAATATAAAAATAAAGCAATATTAAGATGAGGTCTATAATTTTTATTCTCCTCCATCGAATTAAATAAGATTGACTTGTTATTTTAAAACAAGAGTAACATATATAAATTTTAACTTATACATATATTCTTACATTTAGAATAAAAATTTGCTCGCTGTTATAATGCACGATGATTAATCGCTACACAGTTCGAGATACCATCGATAGGAGACCGTGCGAACAAACACTTTCTCGTAAGAAAGATTCGCATGCGATGATTTATAATCAACGTATCCGCGGAAACTCAACAGCTTTTGCTTACCCCCACAGCGAAAGTCCTTATGGACCTTCTGGTTATGGGTCGAGGTATTTTTGGTATTTACGAAGCTTCCTTGTGAACCTTCGTGATTTTATTAAAAAAAATTCTTAAAATTTTCCTTAGATCAATGTATTGTCAAAGCAAGAATATTATGAAAAACACACATTTTCATTTCTTTTTAGCACAAATTTCCATTGTCTAATTTAAATCTGTCTAAGCAAATCGATGGAACAGCACATAAAGATCATTTTATTCCAGATATTTTTCCATTTAAAAATAAAAAATATTCAACTCTCAACAATAATTATGATTGTCCTTATTTCATGATACATAGAAAAGTAATAGCACTGAATTCAGTAATCTTTTCTGTGTGTGAACGAATGGGAGTCTTCTGACCATGTTGTGATTGACCACCAGCTATACTCAGTGCTTGAATAGTACTGTAGAAAAACTCAAGGCACGGGCCACTGTGAGTGGCTGTGGTCAATCGCAACGAGACGCTCCCGACTTTATTCTTGAAGATAGAAATATACTGTTATCACATTCGTGTAATACGTTTATGTTTTTTCATGTCACTACCGAACAAACGATAGATTGCATTCTGGAATTGATATAAAAAAGTATTATAGATTGACTAAAATATAGTAGAATAGATGGAGAAGTAGATACGAATGTAATGAAATGTTAAAAGTAACAATATGCAAAATTAACAGCGGGTTTTCACTTTTAATTGCCTGGCTCAGAACTAATAATTATTAACAATAAACATAGATAATTCGGCCTTTAACGAGCAATATTATTTATTTCGTAACAATAATAAAACTTAATTAAACATCTGACAATATAAAATATTTAATAATTAATAAATAACAATAATTAAAGAACGTCAAAATAAAAATGACTTCAATTTATTTTTGTAGAACCAAAAGATATGGACTCTTGAAATTCAAAAATTAAGCAAGAAACAAAGGCAAATAAAAGTCAAGCACAGGCGGCAGTGCGCAAATTATTTTTAGTTAATCATTAAATCTAAAGTACATATCAATGTTGAACGAGTAACAAATAATGAGTAACAAACATACATTTCGGTTCCGCTTTGAGCAATTCTCAGTGATTTTATATATTTGCATCGGAAAAAATGAAAGAGAAAAGAAAAAACTACATTATACAATATCCCGATATATCGGCGATATGAAACGCAATTTACGTCATTCGTTCAGCCGATAAGTTTAAGTTAATGTCCAAACTGTCCAAAGTGTGAAATTAGAAATCGACCGCTTTTATTTTTGCAATTGACATATTTTTATTTATATAATAATCTTGTAATTTCTTTATTATTAAATGACAAATTCTAGTAATTATTTAAAATTATTTGTTTAGTAGCCCAGTGTTATTTAATAAACTCTTCTTCTGACATTTAAATTTTTTACTAAAATAAAAAAATATATATATTTAGGCATAAAATAAATCACACATCGTTAATAGTTAAATGCATTCGCAAATGTTACATGTACTTATCAATATTATGTATCAATAAATAAAATTCTTGCGTATAGCAAAGAAATAAAGTCCAATCAAAACATTGAAAGGAAGAATAAGAGTTAAGAACTATGAACTTTTGTAATTATTATCATTTGCTTAGGGTGTCACTATTTGCCCCTTGTGTGGAGCAAATAGTGACAAATGTAGACTTGAGTTTTTATGAAAATCTAGCCTTTATATATGACTTGTGCTACCTCTAATTATATTTTTCGTATATTTGAAAGTAAAAAGTAGTTTTTTAGTGAAAAATCATATCTTGTAAATCTAAAATTAGTTTGCAGGAGAAAGAGAAAAAAATCCGTCACTATTTGCCTCCCTCTCCCTTACATTATAGAATTTAATAATAAATAACTTAAAGTCTTGGGCACAGAGAATTAAATTAATGTATGAAGTAATGCCAATAAAGAGCTGACCAATTATCACTATAATTGTTAATAACTTGTATTAAAAAGATGACCCAAACCATAGGACCGAAATGTATACATTATTAAATTATTGAATAATAATGTTGTATATTACACACAACCAACCGGCAAAAAATTTTTTATGTAATTATATATATCATAGATTAAATATGTCTATAAAATATATGTAATTTTATATAATTATATAAAATTATATATTTATATATTTATATGTAATTATACGTAAATAAAACATTTTTTCTCGGGGATAGTGTCGGCTCTTCATTGGCATACATTTAATTATAGAATCTAATCACATACTTCCTTATTCCTTTTAAACTTGAATGAATTATCACATATTTGAGTGCTTTTTTGTTATTTAACATTTTACTTGGTTTTACACATTTTGAATAATGTAAAGTTAAATAATATTTTTTGAAAATGCAACCCCTTAAGTGTGTTGACGTTTCAGCAAGACTGACGCAGCTTCTTTTTCGAAATTTTCATATATATATCTACACTTGATTGAATAACACATTAACGAATGTAATTGTTAAGTTTTCAATTTATAATACTGATTATTAACAAACTTATTGTATAAATACAAAATATGAATAGAAGGTCAGTAATGCTTTTTTTCTACTATTTTTTACCACTTATCAGCCTTACATTAATATTATTTATTCATTGGAAAAAAATCTTGCTGCATTATTTAGATATGTCTGTTAAAAAACGGACGAATTAGAAATCTTGTAGAAATTACCAGATTATAGTAAAAGCTGTCAAACGTTCTGATTATAATAACCAGAATCCTATTATAAAAACGAGAAATTCTACTTGGTTTTACCAGAAATACTCAATCAGTTTTGTTAATATAATCAGATTATTTCTCTCTCTCTTTCTCTCTCTCTCTCTTTTTCACTGTATATGTGTGTGTGTGTGTGTGTGTGTGTGTGTGTGTGTGTGTGTGTGTTGTAATAAAAATTTATAGTAAAATTTAAAAAACTTAATAGTATTAATATTATAAAAGTATTGATTTTAATTTTCATAATAATTGCAAAGATGTACCTGATACAATAAATATAAAATATCTATAATAAATCTAAAATAAATATTTGACGAAAATATGAAAGTTCAATATAAAAATGCATGTGATTACATTATCAATTTCATAAATTGATTAAAAGTTAACATCAACTCTATCTGATTTTTTAAAGTGTGGTTAAAACATAAAACAAGATATATGGTAATCTATTAAACTTTTATCTGCATTATCTTTTTCTCATTTATTACATACTTTTATCGATCAGTGTTGCTCATATTAAGTGAAAATATGAAATATTGATGAGGTACAATTTAATCGACCGATACATATTCAGCAAGGATGGAAAGTAACAAGTTACGCATAACACACGCTATTACCATTACCGTTTCTTTTTTATAAAAATTATTTGAGAACTACGTTATATAATTTTTTATAACGGCAATGGTAATTCACTTTTGAGAATTAACTCGGTATTCAAATAACGCATTATTCCTTGAAAAAAATAATTTGTTAGTTAACTTGTTACGCAACGAGTAAAAGTTACATGTTATTGTACTAATGAGTTACTTTTTCTCGTTATTTAACGAATAAACTTACAAGTTACTTTTTTTTAATAAATAATGGTAACGAATCACTTGTCAAAGGTTATTATTCCATCTGATCTTACCCTTACCATTATGAAAAAATGTAACGTTATTATTGAATCGTTATTATAAAATATTAAAAGTAACATTAATATAAAGTGATCCGTAACACGCGTTATTTTTCATTTCTGACATTCATAACTCTCATCTAGATGAACCCGTAATATGTAATTTATATATCAAACAATGAAGTTTTAAGTAAAACATTTTAATGCTGCATGCAACGTATTGGCACAGAAGTTTAAAAATCGGGTATAAATTGCGAGACACGTATTGTTCCGAAAACTGATTGAAATCGTTCACGCGGCATCTCGTTTGTCAGTTATGCGGCCGTTCGCGATCGTTCTCGCTATTCCTCGGGCGATGTTCCGGAAGTTATTACGGAATTATTACGCCCTTCCCACGAGCGCTCGAGAATAATTGGCGCGTTATAGGACAGAGGAGAGCAGGCGCGCGTGAGTCAAACGGACGCAGGTGGAAATCGATAGGGACGGCCTCGTCGAACGACTCGCTCGGGTTGTTATATCTCTATACCCGGCCGTTGTTGTTCGATGCTACACGCGCGTATCGTTTCGCGAACATATAAGATTTCATAGCCGCAAACTAGAACGAACGAGATGGCGGGTGCAACGCACCGAGGTACGCCAAGAGCCACAAAGGGAATAGAGAGTTGAACCGTGATAATAAGGGTGCGCTTTTCCATTTCATCGAATTGATATTTCAGAGAAAATTTGATTCACGTGGTAAACTCGCCGGTGGTCACGCGGCGGTGGCATTTACTGCTACACGACATTGTGAGAACCCCGTGCATACGTTTACAGTCATGATAGACGTGAATTATGATGCGGCGCATGGATAACAATGAAGATAATAAATGATCTATCGCACTTGGGAAAGGATATTCCTGATACAACTAAAACTTTCTTCTTTCAACTGAATAATGACGTTGCCATACACGATCGACGAAAATTTTCACTTTTTGAATGAATAAAATTGTTTTGAGAGATATCTCATCAAAATAACGAGATTTTGTTATATTTAAATGACAAATCAAGATTTGTCATTAAACTTAACTGATAGAATTTCTATAAAACTATAAGACAAACAATCAACATATTATATGTAAACTTCAAAGAAATATTTATCCGTTTTGGGCAAGAGTTTTCTAACAAAGTAACTTATGGAATCTTATCTTCTAAGGATTTTTGGGTTGTTGAATTCGATTTTGGCTTTAGAATTCCAAAATTAAAAATTTAATATGGTAGAACTAAATTTAAAAAATAATCTGATTATCGTAAAAATCGGTTTTAGGGAGTTTATATATTCATAAGGAAACGCCAAGTAAATCTCAAAATAATGCCAAATCTATATAAAGAGAAATTCACTATTCACAAGCCTAATTATTTTTATTATAATGTTTTGGAAATGTTTCGATTTCAGCTACAAGAATATGTAATAATAAATAGAGGTTTCCGTTAAGAACTTCAAAGTGATCTTGCTCTGATTTCCATTCAAGATCAAACTGATAAAATCATTAAATAAATATTTTTAAGTCTTACAACTTTTGTCTGAAACATTTTTTTCGTGTCTTGCGTATTTTTCGAGATATCGACTTAAGATGATTAAAATGCCACCACGTATTTAATATTTGCTCTTGCTTATATTGCAAAGATTGGGCTTTTGAATGATGAATTTCTCTTTTTCTAGATTATATTTACCCAAGTAACAGATCTATATAGATTTGATATTATTTTGTGATTTACAGTTGGCATCATTCCCTTGTCAAAAGAAAAAATCATATTGTCTACTATAAATTTCAGAACAAATAGAACTTCAACTATGTATTATAAAGTTGTAGTAAAAAATGTAAAAAATTATATGAAGTAAAAAAACCATTATGAAGTAAATAAATAACATTAACCATTTGTAGTAAAATTGTTGGATAAACTATGGAAAACTAGTAATACAAAGGTAGATGATGGAAAAATTGAACCGATTAAAATTCGAATTCGGGATCCCGGGTTCTTATTCCTAGCACTTAGGGCCCTGCATCCCTGTTATCATAATTATTCTGGTCGTACACTTAATCGGCAGTACGTAAATTGGAAGTACATAATTGTTATAACTTATTTGTAGTAAACTCTATATAACTATGTAATTATATTTGAGATGCTATTTAATTATAAACTATCAGTTGCGCAAATCTTGTTGCTGTAGTGATACAAACTATTTTGAAGTTATTGCAACTAAAACTGTAATTGCAACAAATATAAAATAGTTTATTGAACTATGTACATTAATTCCAAATATAAAACTTATATAGTTCTTTCACAATTGCCACCACAAAAAATTTTTCTGTGAGAAGCATTGTTAAATCTGAATGTAACCTGACAAAAATCAAAATTTGAAAACAGTAATATCCAATGAAGGAGAAATAGTATCATAAGTTAATGCGCTTATAGGTGTCTATCCCACTAGATTTGCAAGAGCTTTAAATAAAATGAAACTGAAAATTTAGTATTTGCAATATTAAAAATTACATAAAATCGATTTTATGAATTAAATTATTTTTAAAAAATTCTCTCCGTTATATTTATCATTTTTATCACTTTATATCTATCACTTTTAATTTTTATTTTGATGTTAGATTTGATTAAAATTAATTATGCAGTGGTATAAAAAAAACCTCGGAATGAAACCAACCGTTTCCTAGTTTTTTGGTTGCTGAATATGAATACGCTATGCAAATTGCTATATCACGTCATTTTTCAGTTTGCAATTAAATTTGCATAAAAAGGGTTACTTTTACGTATTTTGTCATATTATAACTACGAAATGTGACGTGCTGAAGAAGTTCGAATGCAATTAAAATTAAGTATGTAGTTACTTTCAACCCTCAAAATTTTTGGTGTTGGCTATGGTTAGTTAGACATTCATGGTTAAATATCGGGGTAAATCGCGGAAAGCTACGAATTCGATCATTGACAATTTACCAACTATTAATTTTCAATTACATACATTTCAACAACATGATTTAAGTTTTATTCTTTATTTTAAGTTTGTTAATTTTGATATTTGTATTCAGTATTGTGAAAGACTTTTATAGATGAATTTTTGCAACAATCCGGAAATTTTTTAATTTTTGCATTCGCCATTTTAAATTTGTTAACTTTGACATCGGATTCGTATTCAACCAACTGAAAACCTTAAATTGTTGAAATAAATGTAATTGAAAGCTAGTTGGTAAATTGTCAATGATCGAATTCGCAGCTTCCGCAAGTTATTCCATATTTAACTATGAATAAATCTTATTAACCATAGCCGACTAAAAATTTCTTTTAAGGGTTGAAAATCCTAACTACATACTTAATTTTGATTGCAATAAAACTTCTCTAGCACATCACATATCGTAATATGACAAAATACACAAAAATAGCCTTTTTGCAACTTTAATTGCAAACTGAAAATTGTGACGAGATGGAGCAATTTGGACAGCGATTTGTATTCAGCAATAAAAAAACTATAGGAAACGGCTGATTTCGTTCCGAGGTTCGAAAAAAGTCATTTTTGACACAGCGTTATCAAATTACCCCTTTTATGTTTTCATAAAAGTTGAAAATATGGTTTCTAAAATAAAAAAAGGTGACCTAAAAAAAGTCGCCTGTTTACAAAGAGTTAAAATAATAAAATTATAAATCTAAAAATTTCTTAGCTGTTATTCAACAATGTTGTTAGACAAACGGTACAATATAAGCAGAAGACTACGTAACAAAGAGTATAAACTGTGACATTGATAAGAGTACGGAATATCGATATCTTCAGTGAAGACTTAAATCCTCGTTAACTTGGAACCCGGATACGTCGAATTCATCGTAAGTTGTAAGCTCACATAGCTCGATCGCTTCCAACAAACTTGCTCCCTTGCGTCGTTTTTTTTTATTCGAGCGAATGGAAGTAACGATGTTACTATTCCGAGTGCTGGTAGGTTACGAAAATACAATCACGGCCGAGTGAACTAGGTCGCATTGCCAGCCTTTTTATCTGTAATTTACAGCAATATTTGGAATTCATTCAAGAGAAATGAACGCCCAGGCATAAATCTAATTATAACGGCGTCGGCTAGATTGCGGAGCTCCGCAATCCGGAGGCGTCCCAATATGAAAATACACGAATGTATGGTTCCTCAGCGGTGTGTCGGTGATCTTAATGAAGTGCGATTGCGTGTATTCTCCAGCCGGATACAAAAGACGTCAAGAGATCGTAGGAGCGATAAATCAAACGGCGCCGGTAATTTATGAAATTCCGCGATTACAGCCGTGCCGACGCTGGATCAGAGAATAAATGAAAGGAGATGGTAGTGGTGATATCCACGGTTTCTCGATCAAAAATGTTCTAATTGCTTATCAGAATTTCTCGTATATTGATTGAATAATACGTTAAATATATGATCACTATAAGATTAATTATTTATTTGAAATTCAAAGATTTTGGTATACGATACCAGTTAAAAGTTATCGTTTAAAATTGCAGGCTTTTTAGAATTATCCTTTTTTTTAACGACAAAAAATTTGGGTTGTCAATACACGAATTTTAGACCTGAAACCAGCAAAGAACAAAACAATGAATAATATTGGATATATAATAGCTTATAAGTTAAGTACTACTCTACTTTTTGTTTACAATTTTATTTAAATAACTTTTGAATGCGTGAATGAATTCAAATAAACTTTTGCAAGAATATTTATTAGAGTTTTATTAATATATATTAAAAAATTGATTTAATTTGTAATATCTTCTTATTAAATTTGCAAAAGTACTGCAAAATATGATTACGTAAGAATCAAAAGCAAACATAAAATTAATTAATTTTTAATTCTCGATTGTTCTCGTCCAACAAACGATAATGCGTACCGCAATGCGTTTATATGTGTGTCATGGTATTAGTGCGACGTTGCCACATAGTTTTCTTACAATCAGATCACATAGAGGTGATTATTGTGAGAAAAAAAATTAATGAAAAAAATAAAAAAAATCAGTCTGTATTGCATTAATACAGTTTTGTAAAAGCAAAAGCGTTCATCGATCTATTACAGTAAATTAGTAAAGTCCGGCAATAGCACGAGCTGCATTGCAAATCGCCTATATACATATTTGATTTCGGCACGAACGCTACACTCATTTTCAGATATATCAGAGAGTAACACTTTCAATGTTTTTAACAAAAATTGCACTAAACAAAATTGAGAAAATAACTATAAAATATNAACAAGAAAGAGATACGGCAAATGCGAGTCAAGCGCGGTTAACGGTGCGCAGTGATTAAACAACAAAATATAATATGTTACATTAACTTTAATAAACGTTTCAGCTCATCCTTCGAGCCATCCTCAGTATTGATACAAATTACGAGATGAAGTCGCTGATGCCGAGGTGAGACGTCTCCTCGTTAGGAAATTGTTATAAGTACGACCGAGTTATTAGGCCCGATCATATTCGCAGAAACGATTCCTCTCATTCTGACATCACCGAACACAGGTTGCAGCACGGCCACGAATTTGATTGGGAGGGGGTAAGAGTTCTCGAT
>QKQZ01032957.1:0-27825 GCA_003595255.1 Solenopsis fugax | reverse complement strand
ATATATATATATATATATAGGATTTTCAGAACACATTATATATATATATATATAAAATGTGTTCTGATTTTTTAAATATTTTCTTATATTACACAGCACATTAGTTATAAGTAAAATTTTAAATTCTGATGTGAATTATGAATCGTTGAAAAAGAGCTTAACAACAGAGGAATAAAAAATATCAAACATCATAAAAAAAAGATGTGTTAAAATAACATGCTTTAAAGCATATTAAAGTGTCTCCACATTTTAACACATTTTTTTGAATTGTAGATAACACGAATTATCCTCAAATCTTTTTATAAACGCGAGAAACAAAGGAAAGATAGCACGACAACTGTTATGGTGTGCGATTAAGAAAAAATTTTTTCGGCAGGCAAATGGCATGGACGACATCTTAGAATCGACGATTGATTTGGAACTGATGTCAGTATCAGACGATGAGGAAGAGTCGGAGATACCAGAAGCAGTTCCCGCAGAATGCGATCGCGACAGAGCGTTGATTGATGTCTCGGATGTCATCGCACGATATTTCTACTCTTCCATAGACTCAATTCCCAACAGCCCTGATGACTCGCGCAGCTCAACCGAATGTCTTGAAGATCGGATATCGTTAATGAATCAAGAAGAAGAAGAAGCAAAAGCGAGCGAATATTTTGGAAATTGGGTGTCACCGATCAAACAAAAAGAAAAAGAAGCAAGCGAATATTACGATATGAAGGAAAAAGTGGATATGGACAACGACGATACGAACAACAATGTAGACGATACGAAAATGGATTGCTCGCTGTTATACCCCATAAGTTTGCTCAAGACTGAATTATTCACGGAGGACGAGGATATCAAGCTGATCGACCGGATATCCTATCCTCCGTTGAAGAGAACTTTTCGTCACCCGGGACGCGTCATGTACGGTTTACCGCGTCTGAAGAGGATCGGCCCGGAGAGCCAGTTGATCAAGCAACGTAGAGTACGCAAGAGCCTGGAAGCACCGGGGCCCAGGAAGATCATTTGCGACATGTATGGCGTGCGGACCATCAACTACAATTTGCCAGAACTAGACGAGGTATGCCCGGTGGTGGGAGTGAAAACGTCGACGTTGAGCGCGAGCGATAGCGACAACGACGACGATGCGAATGTACCACCCTCGTCGTCGCGACGCACGAAAACGACAGGGTTGTTGGAGTCCGAGTGGCACGAGATAGTGAAGAATCTGCATCAACCGTTACTGAGCGACAAGAGTTCCAGTCCGTCGTCACGGTCCGATACGAGCTCTAGCACAAACCGAAGCACCAGCTCCAGCTCCGGTTCTAGCTGTAGCTCCTGTTCGTGTGCCTCTTGCAACAAAAAAGACTGATTTCGCCCGAGCGAAATGTCAAATCCTGTTATTTTTACATGGACGCAGAGTTTTCTAGCAATTTATTGTCTCATCCTTATTTAGTTTCATTTTCTTTAGAAAATTTTATTTTGTTGACACTTCTATAAGTTTTATGATGTAAGTTTTTTTTTATTTCGTATCTCGTGTTTTATATATGACTATAGGTAATTTAGTACCTGATATTTGACACTTTTATTTTTGTATTTTTATTCAATTGACTAAAACTTTATTTTCGTTTCATTCATATCTAGCCGTACAATTAAGTTTATTTCTTTTACGATTGGCATTTCTGTCATGACGTGTATATAAAAAATAGTAGGAGGACCGGAAATTTTAATGTCATTTTTATAAATAACGTAAACAATATTATGTGGTTTTGTTAATATAATTTATCATTCATTCAATAATCTAATCGCCATTTTCTATGGTGGTCATTCATTTAATTCTTTTTTTGTCAAAAAGGATTAATTAGTTTTGATTCTTGAAAAATATAGATAAGAATTTGAGAATTATTTGCTCTTGTAAAGTTTTTCCTTGTAAGTGCTCCAGTGACTGGAGAAGATGATAGTCCGATAAGACAAGTACGATGGAAGAAGGAGTACTTCCAATTCTAATTCTTCAATTTTTTTATTGCGATAGTCCGATAAGACGAGTACGATGGAAGGAGTACTTCCCATTCTAATTCTTCACTTTTTATTGCATCTTTTCGCTATAATCGGTCATATTACAAAATTAAAGCCGATTAGTTTCTTCGAGAAAGAAATTTAAAAAATAATAAGTCACAATCATAACAGAAAATGATGGCCATTTACATTAATGAGTAAATAATAAATTATATTAACAAAACTACGCACTGTTTATATTAATTACAAAAAAATGATATTACTTTTCGCTTTCCAAAATCGACTTTATTACAATTTTTTACCTGAGGGATTACTATAATCAAACTTCTATCAAATTTTATATCAAATCCTCTCGTAAATGCAAATAAATCAGAGAGATATTCGTAAAATATATTTACAAAAAAACATTGGCATGACCTCTGTACCAAAAAACATGTACAAGAAAAACGACATTATTTTATAGTCTCCCTAATAAACCTCGCAATTTTTTCTTTTGAGATTCTACTGTAATCAAGCTTCTGTCAAATTTTATATCGAATTCTTTCATAAATGCAAATAAATCAAAGGAATATTCGTGAAATATATTTACAAAAAATGATATTACTTTCCGATTTGCCTACACAGAAAAAAATTAGTATCAAATCAATAATTTATTGTTTCATATATGCAAGAATATAAAATCTTGAAAGAATTTGATATTCTTAAACAAAAAAAAAAACAATTTACTTACATGAAAAAACAAAATATCTTTATTCTATATATGAAACAATGAATTGTTGATTTGACACTAATTTTTTTTTCTGTGTATTAAAATCGACTTAATATTACATTTTTTTCTTTGAAGAATTACACTAGTTTAAATACTGAAGAATCAAATTTAAACAAATTCCTTGAGTTAAATAACATTTTGTTATTTTTAACTTCTGTGTATCGAAATTTATTATTTTAACACAAAATATGTAGTTAAAAGAACGTCTCATCTAATCAACTCATTTATGTGGTTTAATCTCAACTTATTTAACTTATTGATTTAGTTTAAATTGTTATATTAAGTAGAAACAATGACGACTTATAAGAATGATTACAAATAACTCAAATTGTACAATCCGACAATACGAATTTAACCTTACTGTAATCACTTGAACTTTTGTCAAATTTTATATTGAATCCTCTCGTAAATGCAAATAAATCAGAGAAATATACAGCAAAACGTCTTGGGATATCTGCTTCTGCATTTCAAATAATACGACGTTTGTGTGCGAGAGAAATCCGAGGCGCGAAATAAAGTTACCTTTACGCCAGGATAACCGTCGTAGACCGCGATTTTTGCGGCGCGGCGGGTCCCCTAAAAGGGGGGTAGGGGAGCGAGGGGAAGCGTTGTTCCTCTTTCGCTCGCGGGCATTCTCGGTATCCCGCAGTTGGGATCAGTAAGGTAGGAGTGCCAGGGCAAGCAGGGAGATGCAGGTGCAACGGTGCGCCTCGTCGGGTCCGTCACCGTGGCGTGCCTCTCGTCTCGCTTTAAGCACGAAGGCTGCGTTTTTGCTGGTCTCGCTGTGCCGTAGCGTTCCACCGCGTGGCAACGCGCCGCGTTATACCAGCGTTATACCGCTCGGCGGTGGGACGAGCGGCGGGACCCCCCCTCGCGGTGGTTCAAGAAACGTCGCGCTCCGCCGGCGACGTTCTTCCGACTATATCCGAGAATTGATCGCTTCAGCGAGAACGACGCGACGGCGACGTCTCTTCGCGAATTATCATTACAAATTTATTTCCACGGATAAAATCGAAATTGCATAATAATACGTCAGATGTAATGTCGCAGAGCAATTTTTTTAATTTACATGAATGGGATATCTTTACTATTTCTATTATCACTTTCGATCTGTATAAGAATAAAAAGAATTATCCTTATCTAATATCTCTGTTCTAAAATACTGACCGGTATGTATCTATGTTTTTAAAAACCGATAGAAAACGATATGGATTTAAATTTTGTTGAAATTTTTTCTTGTTTTATAATAAATGTACGCAGGCGGCATCCTAGCTCCGATTTGTTACAATATTCAACGAACGTAACAGGGAGGTTTCCATCCGCAACCTCCCCTCGACTCGATCTCGTCGCTCTCTTACATTTTCCGTTTTGGATCCTCGGCAAATCCGCCTAGACGCCGCGCGATCGCTCGGGTGCCAGGCGACAAGTATAAACGTTCGCCCGGCAAAAATCACAGCCGGTTTTCTAGCCCGGCATATGGCAGACGTTACCTTCACGCGAGTGTTTATCCACAGCCGGCGCGCCGTCTCGCGGCTATTATTCGCGCCCGTCGGCCTCGTCGTCATCGTCATCGTCGTGTCGCCGTCGAACTCGCCGGCGAACCGGCTGGAGAACGGAACCGCGAGCAACAGAAGTGTGAGGGACTTGCATGAGGCCGCGTCGCATCGCGTCGCTTCCGGCTGCCGACGCGCGGTTAATTTCCTTTCGGCACGGCGCCAATTGTCCGGCTGGAGTCTGGAGTGGCTGGACTGGACACTGGACGCCGCGCGCGATGCCGCTGGCGCCATCTGTCGTCGGCCATTAAATGCGAGCGAGCGGGCGCGCATTTAATTTGTGATTGATGACGAACGCAATGAACTATAAGACTTTCCTCCCCCATCCCCCCCTCTCTCTTCTGTAACGCTGCCATCGCGATAATTTTTACAACGGCGAAGAAATTATATGCAGTGTAGTAAGAGATACATGTTCTAGAATAATGAAAAATAACTATAAAATAATATAGATAGATGTATACTTAGAATATTAAATGTGGATAATATTCTAGTTAATATAATATAATATTAAATAATATTCTTGAAATATTAATGTAAATATCATTATTAAATTAATTTAATTTAATTAAACGTGATATTACTCATTCTTATTTAACTTAGGACTATGTTATGTCGGAAAAGTAATCAGCGCGCAGTTTCGTTAAATTTGAATGGGTATATAAAATCACAAAAACATAGCACGAAGATCTAGTTACGACCGTAGAAGGCTTTTCTTATTCAATTTGTAATGTAAATATGTTTTTTCATTAAAGTGAAATGAAGTTTACGCAAAAAATAGAGTTAAATGTGCCATTTATTATTAATAATTTTATAAAACATTTCAAGAAATGTATATTTTTTTAAATCTCAAAACTATATGAACATTTTTATAATATTTCACGAATATTAAAGTAACACGTCAAGAATATTATGTAAAAAAGACATATAACGTTAAAAGAATATTTCTATAATATTAAAAAATATTAAATAATATTCTCGGAATATTCATAGTAATATTATTTTAATTTTTAATAATATTCAAATGATATTCTAGAAATATTATGTGCTTATAAAAATATAGTTAATTATTTAAAGAAAAATGTAACTAGTTACAGATACACATTTCCTAATTAGAATAATTAGATATAGATTAATTTATTTTTAAAATAAATCTTAGATACTCTACAAATACATAATAGTTATAATATGAATGTTAGCAATATATATTATTTTTGTATTTAAATTCTCTCATTTTATTGTACATGTTACACATTTTTGTTTTTTTATCACAAGTAACATGTCAAAATGATCATCGAATAACTAATTTCTTTTTGTTATTAAAATTTGTCCTCCAGTACTGAAAAGACGTTTTACTGATGTTAAATAACTGTATTACACAATTTAAATATTTCAAGAATTACAGTATAATTATGCAAGACTTTAACTCCTTAGATTTATCACTTAAGTGCTTTAATAATTGCATAAATGCATACAGATGAAGAACATACTTCATTATCCATTTGGATATTACTTTCAACAGCTCGTTCTTGATTTTTATTATAGTACTGAAGTAAAGTATCTTTTATGTATCTAAAATTTTATTTTAGGTAAGATATAAAATAAAATGTAACTAGTTACAGTTATAGTTACTGAATTAAGACAGATAAAGTTACATAAGCAAACACACAAAAAGAATCTAGGTAATTAGACAATAATTGTAGCTGGATATCTTACAACACTGATTACATGAAATGTAACAAGACACGCTCACGAATCGCATCTTTGTTACATATCTCGCCTTTCCCCCACCTTTTCCATAAATCCTCGCGGAAAAATTGCAACGCCTGAATCTCGCGAGTAAACAGTTACATACTCCCTCCTCGAGCTCCTCGAGGATGATGCTTCAAAGGCGATTAATGCGATGCGTTTAAGATTGTCTCACTCACGGGATTCAGCGATTCTTCCGCCATTGACGCATATATCATAAAGCTTTTTTTTCGTCCAATGCAAATGCCGATTAATTTCCACTTAATCGACGCTAACGCGTTTCATTCGCGCCTGGAGACGTTTACGTTACTTCAAGCAGCCATCTGCGCCCGCGGCGGGAATCTGTCCCGACGCGAGTGTTTATCTGTCAACGCGGCGACGCTTTTAACGATCATTAAAATTCCACCGATTTGTCCTCGCTTAATTTACACCTCGACCCGATCCTCGGATAATTCGCGAGAAATGCAACAAGATTTACACGTTTAACTTACAACTAAACAAATATGGTCGCGTTTATAAAATTTACGCCCAAGGGCTGGTGATTTTCGAACCTAATCTAACCCTTTTTCCTTCTTCCCCTACTAAATAAATAGCAAATAATTAATAATGTAGAAATAAGAAAGCAAGGACAAACAATTAAAAAATTTTAATTAAAAAATAAACTTTATTGTAATATCATAAATTAGGAGACATTTTCAATTCATAGAGTCTTCATCAGTCCACACGAAAGTATTGAATGAACATAGCTTGATAGCAAATTGATAGAGAGTTTCACTAGACTATGTCAGATTTTTCGGGAATAAGGATCGGTTTCACCAACTTCGATTAATCTAATCAGCTAATTAAATTCATGAATTACCAACTGCAAAATTTAAAACTGATCCATCCCTAATCTAATTTTTTAATAATTTTAATTTAAAAATTAATTATTAATTTGAAGTATATCATATTATAATTTATATAAATAAATTATAATTTGCAGAAAATAGACAAGGAAAATAATTAAGTAATATTTTTAATGTTAAACTACTAAAATATATCTATACGAATAAGGATAATAAAAAAATAAAATATTTTTTTTATAAAAAATTTTTGGCGCTTTAGCTTTAAAGTCCATAGATGAATACAACAGACATGCATTTTACGTATACGCAAAAGTTGAAATCAATAACTTCAATAGTTGCTGAAAAATCGTGTCAGTTGATTTAAAAAATGTATTTTTAAACTTACGTAATATAAAAACTAATAAACATTTATCCATATCAAATTTGTAGATGTTTACTAAATATATACAAGTAAATGTATAAAAGCGTAGAATATGTTCAGCAATTTTCTTTTTAAAATTTTTTAAAAATAGATTACTTTTTCTCGCACTGAAAAAAAAAATTTGTCGAAAAACTAAAATATTTAATCTGATATATTCAATTAAATGTTGAGATGGTTTAATTCTTGATTTAAAAATTTAAATAGTTGACATGTATGAACTGTATCTTTTTTTGTGTAATTAAATAATTATTGAATCAACCCAATGTTCAGTTGAATATTGGACTAATGTCCATTTCCATCAATGTAGATTAATTTTGATCTCTGTTTAACTTACTCTTTCTCTTATTTTTAGAACTTGGAAATTATTTCAAACCCGAGATAATAATTTTCGTAATAAATTTTTTACAGTTTTCAGGATGAAGGGGGGATTATAGAAATGCTTGTTAGCATCAAAATTATTAAATGCGATTAGCAATTTAATATTACATTTCTGAGTTTTTCTTAAAAACTGTATTTTAAATTCGGCAACTATGCGGCGCCCAGTTTGAGGAATCTTGTAAATGTTTAGACATTTAAATAAGAAAGCAGAATGTATTCTTATTTAAATATCAAAATATTTTAATTTTTCAACAAATTGTTTTTCTCAGTGCGCTCCAAATTAGAATAATATCCCCTTAGTTTTCATTACTTTTACAAATATAAAATAACCCTGTAATGACTCTTACATATATTTTAACATCTCTAGAAGTATTTGTATATATTCTAGAAATATAATTGTTAAAAAGAATTATACGTTATAATGAACGCTACAACTAATTACAATGCAGTAGTTTTGCAAAGAAGAGAAATACGCTGGGTCTTCGTGTGTGCAGTGGGTTAAGATTTAGCGGTTTAAAGTTGGGGCGGACATAAACGTCGACGCGGTAAAAAAAAATCACGGGCCCCAGACACGCGCTAGGTAGATAAGAATCCCCGTGAAGCAGCCGTGAACTTTGCACCGTGAGAGGAGTTCGCTTTGCCTAACGAGTTCCCGCGCTTCTCGAGACAATGAAAAACCATTGCGTGCGTATTCCCTCCCTCTTCAACCCCCCTCTCCCCCGCCCGTCGTCATGCTCTCTACTCGCGTAGTATTCGTAATACAATGAGAAGGGAAGTGTAATTTCTTATTGTGGCGGTCGCTTAATCCACCGCTCGAGAAGTTCAAGATTAACTTCTCTCGTTACCTTGTTGTATATTAATTGACAATTATCTTGTTGCGATCGATTCCTTCGTGGCACGTCTAATGCATTTAAACGTTCGCTAATCCGACATTACATCATTCAATAATATTTCCTTGTCATAACTAATTATATTTTTTATAAAATTAATTCATATCTTCCGCCTTTACGTTTCTTTCCATATTTTATTTCCACGTATGTACATAAATTCCATCTCATCAATAAAAAAAAATAAAATAATATTAACCCTAGAGTGCTAATGTAAATTTTCAAAAATATCAATTCAAGTAAAAACTGTTTAATAGTTTTTGCTATTAAAATTTTGATAGCTTAAAATAACATTTAATAAGATAATATTCATTTATATTAAAATAACGTTAGTTATTTTAACATCTTAACAGCTTAAAAAAAAGTGTAAAAAGAATTTTTAAAGTTTAGAGAAAGTTCTTAATTTTGTAGGTAAATTTTCATCCAGAGTATTAATATAAGAAAAATATGAGGACTAATATGTGTCTTTTGAATTAAAGCGGTGATGAAAATGCATAGAGTAAAAAATAAATAAGAAATTATTAAATTAATTATCTGTGAATAAAAATCTGTGGAGTAATATTCAGAAAGTTACACTCTTATTTAATGTAATTCTGTTTGGCTAAAGAATCCACGTTAAAAGAATCACGTATTCAATTCACAATGTCGTCTTGTAACGCTTCAAGTATAAAAGTCTTGCTTGCTTTGATGTATTTGTTTATACATTTGAAATCATGATTAATACCTTGCGCATAAAGTTGCACCAATTATAATATACTTGAGACATGCGCATCGCATTTAAATATTCACGCATGCATCACAATCTGTGCATGTATATATGTTACGTTGGCGTAATATTTAATTTTACTCACGCTATAACTACACATGGTTAGCGAAAAAGAAACGACAATTTATGACGAATAAAATTAACATTTGAAAACATTTGAAATTATAATGCTCGGAATTTTGATTAATATCGTTTATTTTATTATATCCATGCTGGTTATTGATTAATATGTTATGAATTACTGAGCATACTGATCTTACAAGTTTTGTATTTTAATCTCTCGCTGTTTAAATCAATGTTAATTCTCAGATATAAAACTTATCTAAGAATTTTTAGAAGTATAATTCTTGCAATTACTAATATTATAGTAATAATATTGATTAAATAATATTGATACACAATGGCTGCGTTCAGCAGACTCAACATGTTGTAGTATTTTTCTAGATCATTCAATCAGACTTTCAGATTTAGAAGAATACACCAATAACAGCGAGCGCTCACTCAATTGTTGAGTCTGCTGAACGCAGCCAATGTAAATTATAAATATTAAAAATTATAAATTGTATAACACAATGCAGAAAAAGTAATTAAGTTATTAAATTGTTAATATGTCTGATTTTAATATTAAATAAAAAAATATATAAGTAAAAATAAAAAATGGAAATTAATTTTTACTATTTCTAATGAAATCTGAATCTTCTATATATTACCCATTGATTATTATTTACATAGAAAATATATAAAATATAGTTTACAAAAATTTACATTGTGTACACATAATGTAGATTATTTATACTTTATGCGTAAAACTTCAATTCTGCTGAGCATCTTATAAGTTTGATATTTTAATCTCTCGCAGTTTAAATTCTTAAACGTAAAATTTTAGGATATAAGCATATAATAAAGTAATAGAAATGACACACTAATTAAAATCTTAAAAATTATACTTCTAAAAATTTTTTTAAGAATTCTTAGAACTTTTTATTTTGTTATATCCTTTTGATACTTCGCCAATTTTTATTTAAAAATTAAAATTCTTATTATATTGAATTGAAAAATAATGTGGATATTATAATTGTGGAATTTATAATTTATAATAACGGCGGTAAGTGAGGATGATAATTAGCTACAGCTGATAAAGCTAAATTAGCCAACAGTGTGGATAATTATTGACAATATCAATGTAAAATTTTTATTTAAAAATTATCAAACAAATTACTAATTTTATTTATTAATTTGCTACTCGTTGAAAAACACGGTCGCGTTTCATGATATTTTTTAATTTTCTGAAAATTGAAGCGACGCGAGTTTTAAAACACATGGTAGTTATCGTGGTCTACATGGAATGACACGTATACACCAGTGTAGACAAGTGTAGACTAACGCAAGAAGTGATTCAAGGAAAAGATAATATTATTTTATATTAAAAATAAGAAAGCAAATTACCGTCTCTTCAAAAACTATAATTTTTATTTATGTGAAATTTCTCTGATTTATTGAGGCTTGACTATTCCTTACCACGTGCTGAATCCTGAATTCTAACTTAACCTCAAAATGGGCCATAAAAGAAAGGTATTGTTTTTGTTATTTATTATAAGCGCAATTATACTTGATATAAATTCCGGTGAAAAGTTTTCTTAGAATTTCTATGTGAATTGGAACACTTTTCAGAAATACTAAGAAAATTTACATTTTTTCTTAGAATTTTTCATTTATATGAATTCTGAAATATTCTAAAATTTTTCATCCATTTTTTAAAAACATTAAAATTTTTTTAGATTTATCTTTATAATTTAATTTTATAAGATTTATAAAAAATTATAGAGTAAGAAAGCTTAAAAATCTACTTCACAATATGTATATAAAAAATTGTAGAAAAGATGTAAACTCTCAACATTTCAAAAAAAGTGTTCCAATTTGTATAAACAAATCTAAGAAATTATATATCAAGTTATAAATTTATACAGAAATTCTGAAATTTACTAAAAAATTCTAAAAGATTCAGAGAAAAATGTTCACTAGGCAATTAGTAACTTGAAAACCTTTAGTAAAATTACTATTGAACTAAATTATTAAGCATTTATGTGGCATATTAACAATGACTTTGTATTGAAAATAATCTACTAGACCTAGTTGAATTTTTTAATAAAAACGTTTTTTTATATAGGGTCGATGTGTAAAGCGAAATAAACAGATAAATGTGGGAGAGAAGGAAGAATTGGTAAAAGCACCCCATTCCTTTGTATTTCATCGTGGATTACCAGGAGAACACATCGTTGAGCTCACTAAAGATTTTCGCAAAGTTATGGAGCCTTTTACAGCTTCGTCGTTGAAGGCTCGAAAGAAAAATACTATTAAAGACTTTGTCTCTGTTGCAAGCGTGCTGCATGTCAGTCACATATGCATATTCACCAAAACAGAACAGGGAATGTACCTTAAACTTTGCAAGTACTGTATTCATTTTAATGGAACTTATCAACAAGAAAAAAATTTATAAAGATCACTTAAATTAATTTATATAATCAATTTATTAATATTCTTAAATATTGTTGTAGGTTGTCTAGAGGGCCCACACTTACTTTCAAGATACATAGTTTCTGTTTAGCACGAGACGTTATATCTATGCTGAAGAAGCAGATGGTATACGAGGAAGCCTTCAAAACTTCTCCACTGCTAGTTTTAAATAATTTCAGTGGAGAGGGCATGCAACTGAAACTCATAGCTTCCACTTTCCAGAACATGTTTCCAACTATAAATTTGACCACTGTAAGTTGTGCGAAGCAGCCAATTCAAGAAACACAATTTTGCAAAACAACTAATTTAAGAAATATTAATAAAATATTCATAAACATTTTGACAGGTTAATTTAAGCACAATCCGTCGTTGTATATGCTTAAATTATAATGCGACGACAAAAACTATTGACTTCAGACATTATGCGATCAAAGCTGTACCTGTAGGTTTGTCAAGAGGCGTTAAAAAAATAGTGCAAGCAAAAATACCGAATTTGTCTAAATGTCAAGATATTTCGGAGTTTCTGACGAAACCGACCATGTCTGAAAGTGAAGCGGAAGATGATGAAAGCAGTCACATCACATTATCGCAAAAATTGTCTTCGAGAGGAAATCATGCTGATTCTAAGAGTGCGATTAGATTATTCGAATTGGGACCAAGAATAACGCTGGAGGTTAAAGAACTAAATAATGAATTGGTAGAAATTTATTTGATAATTTTCTAATGTTGACCGAATCTGTTTTAGTTAATCAAAGTAGAAAATGGACTCCTCGATGGTGAAGTACTTTTCCACGCATTTGTACACAAAACGGAAGAAGAGAAACGTGCGATAAAGAAGAAAAGGGAACAGAAGAAGAAATTAAAGGAAAAAAGAACAAAGCTTCAGGAAGAAAATAGAAAAAAGAAGGAAGTGCAAAAGGAAAAACACAAAGAGAAATCATTGAAGGGAATTCAGAAAAAGAGAGAGAACGATATGCTTCTACAAAAAATCGCGAAGGAATCTGCAGAAAAGAATGAACCGGAGGAAGACGATGATGCGCAGTATTATCGTGAAGAAGTAGGAGAAGAGCCTGATAAAGGTAAATATGTGTATCAATGTGTATTAGCAGAGAGAAGCGTGAAAGTGGTCATGCCCATGATTTAGCCGATACGATTTTTCGAAACGCCAATGACGCCATCTCTACAACGTAGACATACACTACGATGTCGATGTACAGGTTAGACCGCGGAAAGCACGTCGCCCGACTGTTGGCACACCTGGCGAAGGAAGCGCTGAGCGCGCGTACACGAAATCAACATGAAATCATCCTGTCCTAACCGCTTTCGCGCAACAGATTAATCCGTCTCGTGCACACTGCACCGACGATAATTTACGCGAACGCAATGGGGACGAAGCGCGAATACCGAATTGTAGGGGCGAATAAATACGGGTACAAATTGACTCACCGTTCGCTGCTGGTCGCTCCGTCCAGCTCCGTCTCGGCCGCAGCTCTCGAACGCTTGAGATCCAAGAGTCTCCTCATGACGATCATTCGTCTCGATTCACACTTAATACAAACGGGCGACACTTCACTTTCGGGTATTTTCGACACTCGCTCGTGTCAAAAACTCGTACGGGATGCGAGATGAAATGCGCCGCGACGCGTCGCGACTTCATGCTATCCCGCCCGACAAGACCGTTGCTGTTTGACACTGCGCAGCGACGTGGCCAATATGGCTGCTGCGCAGGTGCGCTACTAGGATTACTACAATATAACATAATTTTCTATTTCAGATTTGTTCCAAACAAAAATTGGTACCAAGAGGCCGCACAAGTACATAATGAGATACAAATCGAAGAAAGCGAAACTCGATAAATCTTAAAGTAATATTAAATAATTTGTAAAAAAAAAAAACAGCAAAATATCTTGAAAATGAAATATTACGTACATAGAACTTGTCAATACATGTTTATGAAATATATTAACACTAATCACGCTTTAATCTGTTTACCAGAGCTCTCCGTTAAAAAGGAAGAAAAATGAAAAAAAGTATAGCTAGAAAGTCATGTACAAGGAATGTTTTGTATTCCTATATCACATTTTATATTTTAATTAATTAGTAATTTGATCTTGTTTAGTGTATTTTGAAGAAAAGTAATTTAAACATTACTATTCGTAATATTTAAAAGATATTAATTTTAAAACTTGTTTTTATACAAATCAAGAATTATTTCTTCATTGAGTTTCTATTTTACAATATAAATTTAATCTCGTAGATATTCTTTATTTTGTATTTATTCATATAGACTTTTACATAGATCGCTTGTAGTTTTATTTTAAAAACAGTATTACATAACGATTATAAACGATAATAATACTACATTAGTATTGTTTTAGAAATTATATAAAATATGTAAAACTAGAAGGCACGATGCGAATGGCCACTAAAATTTAATTTTTATAACTATATTTCGCTTATATAATACTTTTATATATACACCCTATATCCTAATGAAGTTAAACTTCACATCATATCACAGGAGTATATTATCTTAAAGAACATGTAAAATTGGCAAAAAATATTTCAATATATATTGTTATCGTCTGTAGTCGATGTATAAGATAAGTAATCGAGTTTGCATCTGTGTTACAAAAATATAAAACTATGTATTAGCGTAACAGTAAAAATGTGATATTTACATTTTATATGCTCTATACGTTATGAACTTTAAAACTAATTATTGTCTATTCAAATGCCACATGATAGAAGGCCATAAATTAGGTACATAAGGCTAATTTAATATATATATATACATATAGTAATCGATAAAGTTTGGTCAGTATACGGCAACGTGACGAAATGTTTTCGCAGATCATGAATTTTTGGAATGCAACAACTTCTCATACTGCTCTATTTGCTTCTCGAGTTCCTTTATAGTCTTGATTCGAGATCGACACACCTCTTTCATGATCTGCTTCTCTTTCTCCAGTTTCGTTATTCTGATATCGTCCTGTATGAAATTATATGAAACACAAATAATTTATAAATTAACAATAAAAACATAGTGATACTTTAGAAGCAATCAATGAAAAAAAATTGCTCTTGCATTTACGAAATTCTTTCCTTTTATCGTTAAATCACAGATTTATTGCTCCAGTTCAGAGATATAAATATATATATACTTACATCGATTATGCCGCTGCTTGTACTACAAAATCGCAATAAGTTAGTCGGCATCGTCTGGCATGCTTGATGTCTCCTATTTACAAGTCTCTGTTTGCATACATCACATTCTTTTGCGCTTGTGCGCAACATGGCCATCTGTAGTCGTTGAATTTCCGCTTTCAACTCGCTATTCTGTAAGAGCAATGGGCATTACAATTAAAAATTCGAATTTACAATCATAGTTCATCACACGATGTTTGTAATAATTAAAATATGATAAAGTACCTTGTTACTATACGCCGATAGGTGTTCCTGTAGTTCTTTGCACTTTGTCTGATAAGGGAAACTTCCGCTACGTATCTGCAGCTCCAACGTCGCAATTTTTCCATTCTTCGACACCACCTCCAGTTGCAACTCCCGTATCTTGTTTTTCAACGTACTGCAACTGCACTCATCGTCGTGAGACTTGTCAGAGGACACGTTCGTTTTTTGCATCTTCCGCTCGAGAGCTTTGATCTTGTCTCGTAGCTCATCAGCTTCGTTAAGACACGTGTAATATTTATCTTGAAGCTTCGCGTTCTCAACATCGTGTTCGCGAATAACTTCCGCCAACTCGTCCAATTCTTGATCCAGTTCCTTGTTTTTTCCCTTCAATACCTTTATCTCGCCGATATAATTCTCGATATCCTTGTTCTTCTGATTTAATTGCACTTTCGTCGCCTCGAGCTCTAACGCAACTTTATTTTTCTCCTGTAGCAAGTCATCATACTTCTCGCAGGCAGTATACGTGTCGTTATGTCTGGACTTGTACGATGACAGCGTTTCCCTTAATTCCTCATTGTCTTTGCACGCCGTGTCACATTGACTACTTAAAATGACCAACTGCTTCATCAGATCGGTTTTCGTAGCCTGCAACTCTGTTATTCTATTGCTGGCACCGTCCAAATTATTTCGCAAAGATCTGTTCAAGTCCTTCAGCTCTTCCATTTGTTCTTCCGCTAGGACCTTGCTCGTACTATTCCTCACTCGCTTTTCCAACATCGCGCACTTACGTTGTAATGACGAGTAATTGTCCCTCGAGGCGTTTATCTCCTCTATCAAGGCTAAATTCTTGTTATTTAATTCAGCTATTTGTCTATTCAACTCGACACTCTTCAGCTCCTCGTATTTCAATTGATCTTTAATAGCGTCGATCTCCTTCTTATTTTCCATTTTCAGGGAATCTATCTCCATCTTGTACTGCTCTATGCTGGCTTTCCGTTCGCTGTGTTGTTGCTTCAACAGCTCATTCTCGGGCACAATAGTCTCGAGATTGGCTTTATACTCTGTCAGCTCGTCGCATTTAGTTTTTAAAAGCTCCCTGATCTCCGTTATACGTAGCTCTTTCTCTTCCAGTTCCTTATTCAAATCGTTGCAAACCTCCGCGAGCTGCTCCAATTCGGCCTGCTTTTTCTGAATGATTTGACTGTTCTTCATTAATTCGTTGCTTTTTAAGTCGATAATGTTCTTCATTTGCTTCTGATTAGCCTCGAGACCCTCGATATTACTTGTCAGTTCCATGTTCTTTGTCTTGAAGGACTCAATTGTACACGCGAGATCCTCGATTCGTTTATTATACGCTTCCTTCTCTGACTTCAACTTCATCTGAAATTCCGTTTCTTTATTCCTGATCATTTCTTGCGCCTGTTTCTCTCGTTTCTGCGCAGTAACAATAGCCTCTTCGTTCACTGTGTCGATTTTGGAATATTTATTATATTCAATTTGCAAGTTATTGAGATCCGCCTCAAGCAGGCTGTTCTTTTCTCCCAATGCCTCTCTGTCGCGATTACTCTCATCCAAAAGATGCTTCACGTGCGCCATTTCTTTCTGCAATTCCTTGAATGCAGATTCTCGCTCGAGCAGGTCCTTCTGAAGTTTATCTATTTCGCACTCCAGTTCTTTCGCCCACAGCGACGTACGTTTCTCCGCGTCCACGCTCTGCCGCTTTTCATCCTCGAGTTTTTGCTTCTCTTTATCGAATTGGTCCCGCATAGTCTTTATTATTTCTTTCTCCGTTGTCAAAATAGTTTGTAAAAATACTTTAAATAGCTCGTCCACCGATTTATCCGCGAATTCCTGAATGTTGACTTTAGGCTTGAGAGACTTTATTTCCTTAATGATATCTTTAGAGACCTCGTTCAATAAATTCTTGAGCTTCTTGTTATCCTCGGCTAATGTTTTGTCTTGCTGTGACTTGGACTGGTACTCAGTTTTCATCTTCTGAAATTTACTTTCTATGTCGCGCAGTTTGATCAATTCCTGTTTTAGGTAATCGTTTTCGGAAGTGCACTTAGTTATCTTTTCATTAAGTTCTATCAATCTATTTTCCGATTCTTTAGAATAATTTGCGAATTCCTGCGAGATTGCTGCTTTAGAGGTGTTTAACTTTTCGTTCGTTGCTTTTAATGACTCTAGTTGTTTCTTATATTCTTGCTCCAAAAGAATAATATCGTTATGAAGTACTTCTTTCTCTTTCTTAATTATATCTAACTCACGTTCTAGGCAGGAATAGCTTTGACGTAATTCGTTTACTGTTTGCTCCTTCATCGCTTTGTCTTCTTTCAGACTTTCCACTTCTACTTCGAGGAGCAGCTTTGCATTTTCAATTTCTTTACATTGTACAGTAAACTCCTGTAGCTTCTTCGTCATGTCTTGTATCTCATTTTCAAGGATATCAGCTTTCTCCAACGCAGTAGCATGCAAGGGTTCACTTTCCGATAACTTTTGCAGCAACTGTTCGTTAGCAATCTTCAATGTATTAATCTCTTCTAGTAGCAATTCTTTCTCGTTAATGAACTTTGCAAGATCTGACTTGATACTTTCGTTGTTTTCCTTTATGTTCTTGAAATCACTTTGTAATTCGTTCATAACTTTCACGATATTTTCTAGTCTCAATGAAGTTCTATTTGGAGATTTCTTAATGCTGGAATTCAAGTCGGCATTAGATGTTGAATCTGTAATGGTGTTATTTTGCAGTTCTTCAACCTCATTGCATTTCTCTTTATACAAATCCGACAGCTTATTATGATCCTCCTTCAAAATTTGCAATTCGTTATTTAGAGATTGAAGTCTTTCCTCGACATAACTGACATTCATGTTTTCTGAAAAACTGGCGTTGAGAGATAAATTGCACACACTTAGGTTTATGTCCTCTTTAGCCTTCAGAATAAGTGCATCACTTATTGCGGACTTGCTGTTAAACTTCCTCTGCAAATGCTCCAATTTACGATTAAGAGTCTTCACTTCAAGCTTCAGCATTCTTCGGTTTTCGGTTAACTCATTTAGATGTATACACTGAGTACAGGTACCTAATTTCAGATCGCTGAGCTTTCTGTTGAGGTGCGTGAGATGATTAACCTCCTCTTGCAGATTTAAAATTTTTGCCTCGGCATTATCATCTAACATAGATTTATCCAAAGTATCATTCATCAAGGTATTATTAAATAATGTTGATAAATGCATAGTATCGTTGCAAGAATTGAATTTCCGTGCATTATCTAGGTCTTCTATGGTTTCTATTAATTGGCTAGACATTTTTGAATTTTCTTCGGTTAAAGTTTTTATGTTAACTTTCAGCTCCATCAGTTCGGTCTTCAACAAAGTATTCTCCGTTCTCAATTGTACCACATCGTTGTTACCAGTGTTCTCTTTATTCTGCAGTGAAAGTTCCAGTTTACTTTTTAGAATATCACACTCTTGTCTCAGCCCCTCATTCTCTTCGATTTTGTCCATTAATTCAGTAGAAAGTTGATCGTGTTCGGTTGTTAGATATTTATATTTCTCCATAAGATCTGTTGATTTATCTTTATACATGCAATCGTGTTCATACAGAAGCGATTTACTTTCGGTCAACAACTCAAGTTCTTTTGTTTTGTCTGCGATATGGGATAACAATTCTGTATTCCTATCCATCAATGCATTGATCTGTTCTTCATACTTGTGAATTATTTGCTCTTCGTTTAAGTTCACCTCGGGCATCCTCAAGCGAAGGGTTTCCAATTGTTCGTTGAGATTTACTACATTATTCTGCAGCTCTAATTTTTCATCCATTATCTTTGAGTTTCGCGCGTAAAGCTCATCGATAGTCTGTTGAGACTGAATAGTCACTTTCTCATTGCATTCTTTCTCAGCCAATAATTTATTTGCCAATTCGCTGTTCTCAGTTGTCAATAAACATATAGTTGCATGCAAGTTTTCTATATCTGCCTTCAAGCTTTGCACATCATGTTTTATTTCGTCCAATTCTTGATTTTTCAAAACGAGATCTGCAGATAATTTAGCACTATCCTCGTCTATAGACACCCTCGTGATCGATAAATCATAATCTATAATCTTCGACGAATCGCCGTTACTCAAGTTATGTTGTTCGTTATTCGGTATCGATTTCGCTGCCTGTTCTTTCAAATATGTATTTTCATTCTCTATATCCCGAATGATACTTTGCAAGTCTTTTATACGACTCAGATAATTAACTTTGTCTTTGTTCTGATTGTCTGTAAAATCATTTTCGGGACTCTTCAATGACTGTTGATGCAATTTTACAGAATCCTGTTCATTTTTTTCCGATATCGGACTTGCGATTTGTGAATCTTGTTGAATCTTTTGTAATTGTTTTCCATCCGATTCATCTCTTGAAGTATAATGTTGAGTACTGGCCAACTTCTGTCTCAATTCATCAACCATAGATTCGAACTCCTTTGTTTTCAATGTGAGGCATTCAATTTCTTTTTCCATATCACGATTCTTCTGCAATTGCAATTCCTGTTCATTTATTTTGTTCTTCATTAAATTGTTATTCAATTCTGCTCCCTTTAACTTTTCTTGCAATTCGGAAATAATCTGTTTAGATTCATTTTCAGGTGTAAGAACTTTATTTGTGATCTCTAAATTGTCAGTTTCGTATGTATTTGCTTCATATTCATTTAATTTATTTTTCAGTGAACCATTTTCTACTTCTACTTCTTTCAATTTCTCTTTCATTTCAGTAATTATACCTTTAAATTCATTTTTCTCCGTTGCAAGAATTTCAAACTGGTTCTCTAAATTGCAAGTTTTTTGTATATATAGATCTTGTTCATATAATTTATTTTTCATTGAATCATTTACCGTTTCTACTTCTTTCAATTGATCTCTTAACTTACTATTGATTTGTTCAAATTCCATTTTTTCCTTTATAATATCATCTAGATATTGAAGTTTATGAAGCAATTCTTGTTGTTCATTTTCCTTTGTTCTCATTATTACTTTTGTTTCTATTTGTTGCTCTTGAAGTTCATCAATAGTACGTTTAAATTCGTGATTTTTAGATTTAAGTTGTGTAATCTGCTCCTCCTGATTTTGAAATTTTTGGTTCTCCAATTGCTGCTCTTTTAACTTATCTTTTAGTGAATTATTGATTTCTTCCATTTCTTTCAATTTATTTTGCATTTCAGAAATAAATACATTTTTTTCTTCTTCAAGATTTTGTAGCATTTGCTGTTGTTCCTCCAGTTTATCTTTCATTGAATTATTGCTTAGTTCTGCTTCTGTTAACTTATTTTGAATATCGATTATTTTACATTGCAATTCATCTTTTTCGGAAGAATTAATCCCACTAATCGAGAAATCTATAAGAGGTTTTTCTAATTCTGCATTACGTGTCGTTAATTTTTCTTCTAATAAAATATTACGTTGTTCAACTTCCTTAAGCTTCTTTCGCAGTTCAGATGCGACATGTTCGTATCCATCTTTTTCAGCTGTAAGAAGAGCTATCTGGTGTTGTAGCTCTGGAACATTTCGTACCTCTATTTCTTGTGCAGACCATTGCGCAATTTTCTTTTCCAAATCTGGTATTCTCTGTAGCTCTGCTGTTTGCGCATTTAATTGATCTTCTGCCGAAGTATAACGTTGTTCAGCTACAAGTAATTTTTTACGAAGATCAGATGCTATATGTTCGAAAGCGTCTTTGTCAGATGTGATATTTTCCAATTGCTTTTCCAATTGTGATACTTTGACAAGATTTTTCTGGAGGTCAGAAAAATGGTCGTCAAAAAGTAGTTGCTTCTCTAAAGTTGTAAATTCTTGAAGCTGCGAATATTCTTCTGACAAATCGCGAATTCTGTTCCGCAGTGTCTGTTTCGGTGTATCAGGAGATTGATCGCTAGTTATAAAAAAGAATTATTAAAATAATGATAAAACAAATCGAATAAATTAATTTTTTGGTACTGTTTACTATTTTACCTTTTAGTTTGAGCAGACGCATCAACTTTCTCAAATGTAGTATTATCGTCATTGTAGTTTATTGTAGGCGATTTGTGAATAGTTACATTATCCATAAATGTAACATGATTCTGTTTACGATATGTGATAAAAGTATCCTCATCACTTTCTTCGTCGTTCTCTTCGTCACGATTTGCTCTATTATTAATAAGCTCCAACTCAAAATCAGTGAAGGCTATTTGGAATGCTATAAAATAATGTATATATATATATATAAATAATTTTACAACATGCTAAATAGCTTTCATTTATTTTAAGTTATATATATATATATATATATATATAGTTTCAATTTATTAAAATATTCAATTTGCATTAGCAAAAAATTAACTTACATGTATCCATAATATTAGTAGATTTTCTGTTACATGATTTCATAGGTGACATCTCTTTAATTGGTGACAAATTCGCTTGAAACATGGATGCATTTGCCTTATTAAATGCACCAGTGCCGCACCAAGTTTGTCTCCTCTTTTCCTTAGTCTTGAACGGTACTGTACTATTGCGATTAGCAGCAGTGACTATTCGCGTTTGCAACAATCTAACGCGCTCTTCCAAATTTTGGTTAATGCGATCTTTCTCTTGCATCTTAGATTCCATCTCTTGAAAATCAGTCGTTCCAGTCAGCTGTTTCATTCTCTAAACAAATAAATTTATTGCATGAGTTAACAGATCTTAGGACATTATTCGAATATTTGTTTTTTAAGATTTTATCAGATCTTATCATCTTGTAAGACAGTACACAATTTACATTTAAAACTTGTTGAAAAAATGAAATTCTTCATAATAATACAATGTACATAAATGTTTTAATATTTATAATAATGATGTTCTGATATACATTGCTAGTACTAAAAATGTAGTTCATGTTAAATTATAAATTTTCAGTACTGGTAGTGTATATTAGAATAGTCAATATAGGCTTACCTCTAATTCTGTATTTAATTTGTCTATTTGTTTTGCATAACGTTTTAGAAGTACACCATCAGACATAACTTCGTTTAATTCAGGTTTATTTTGTACATTCCTGGCTCTGGATGCGAATCTATTTTTTTTTTAAATGTTAGTTACAATTTATATCTATGTTAATATATATTTAAAATAATTTAAGAATCAAAAATACTAACAACAATGTGCATTGAGTTTCATCTAACGCGGCCGGTGTCACTGCACATATCATCACCGTCATCGCATTGCCGCCCAAAGAAGCCTGAAGTAATCTTGTTAACTTGCTATCTCGAAAATTTATAAATTTCGGAGCATCTTGCGATTCACTCAATTGCTTTATCACTAAGGCCAATGTAGAAAGTGATAAGTTAATATGACGTCCTTCTTTGAAACGTTCACCAGTAGCACCTGTCTGACGTGCTCTTTCTGAACCAGCAAGATCTACCATATTCAATTGTCCAACTTGTACTACTGCATCATCTGAGTTAGAGCCAACCTCTCGACTTTCGATCGTCTGTAATATGCCATTTTTGTTTTACAACTTTAAAGTTTATTGGAGATCATTTTATTTAGTATTTACTCAAATTTTGTAAAAGAATTTTACTCAAAATTCCACGTAAGATTACGGATTTTTTTAATGTAGTTTTAAAATAAATTTATTTATTATATGCACTTTCTAATGTTCGTTAATCATATAGTTCAAAGAAAAGCCATTTTATTTTTAAATATTAAATTGAGAAAGCATTAAGAATAGAGAAATAATATAAACTAAATGACATATAATGATCTATCTGCAATAGAAAATACAGTTCACTAAAAATACAAAATTTAAAAGTTGATTAAGCACACAATTTAGGTCTTGTTATTACTGATTTTTTTTATAAAAGTTTGTAAAGTCACACAAGAATGTAATACATGAATGTGTATGCCATATTTATTGCTAATTAATGGTCAACATTTTACATTAAAAAAATAAGTAAAGAAACGATTTTTAAAATAAAATATTTAAATTTAAAAGTAAAATTCTCAAAAATTTGTGTATCAATAAAATCCTATAAAAATCCATGATTTTCAAAGATTAAAAAAAATCAATTGAAAATTCCAGGTTTTTTTGATAAATACCTGTTATTTAATATATTCTTTCCAAATATTTCACATATAATATTAATTAACTCTTTAATTGCTGCACAGATTTTTACAACTGATCCTTAGTGGCGTCGTACTATTAATTTGTACCTAACTTTCACAAAAGTGAAAATTGTGTGTAAATGTGTGTATAATTGTAAATTTAAATTATATGTAATTGTGCAAGTGTAAACTGATATCTGTATATAAAGCAAGTAGAAGTGTATTTATTTAAATTAATACATGCAACACTAAGTGTGTATCCAATTGACACATAGCAAACAAGTGTTAACTCTTAAGCACATTATGAGGTCTACGAGGCCTGAAAAAAAACTTTACTTCCATGCTATTTTATTCTAGTTGAGCAACGAAGTTGGTCAACCATAGCGATCAATTGAGGAGACTTCAAACTTTTTTTCCACCTAATCCGAATCTTCTTTCTCTTTCCATCTTCACACAACAAGTAATCAAAGTTTCAGGATTTTCAATAATGTGTTTAAGGGTTAAAGAAGCGAGAAAGCATGGCTCTATGTGAAAACGATTGATTCATGATCAACAGGTTCCAAGTTCGATCTCGACCGACACCCCATACGTTTCTTTTTCCCTAACAATAAGTTATACCTAATAATGGTCTTATACAAAATTATATTAAATCTAAGACAAAGAGATTGAACAGTCTCACGAGATCTGGTAATATTGGGTTGAAACTGATCTAGCAAGAGTTATGAGGAACTCTTTAGATCTAGGTGACGTTTAGAGACTATATAATCCCACTCATTTCCAATGCTACTCTTAATATTAAAGAAAATTGGTATACTTACAATTCTAAATATTGTATGGCTCCTGCTGCTTCGCTCATTCATGTTGGTTTCGCCTATTCTTCTTCTTTTGTTACCTTTCTTCATTATTGATAAAACTTCCTCAGGGCAATTTGTAAGTTCTTCCTTACACTTCACGAACACTTGACCATTAACATCCTCATGTATTTTTAGATCTGAGTCTTCATTTAAGAGATCATTGACTTTTTCATTGTAAATTTCTAAGTACGATACCCTGAAAAATTAATACATTGTCTAAAATGCTCTTAACAATGTTATATAACTTGTACATATAACAATTTTTAAAAATAAGAGAATTGCAGAAAATATTCTTTTATCAAGTTAATATTTTTAGGTTATTTTTTATAAAGTAAAGTTAATAGCTTATAAACTTAATTTATTTGCCTTAAAAATCACATAAACAAAAAATTAACTAGTTAAAAGTTATGTTGAGATTAAATTATTTTAAATTAAAAGTTAATTTTGAAAAGCATTATTCATTCTATAAAATTAAAAATTTGTAAGTTTTAAAATTAGATTACTCAAAACAATTATAATATGAATCATCAAGTCTAATATTTTATTTGCAAATTAAATTTATATCAAATAAAAAAATATTGTTTTTTTATGTGGGAATGTATTTTTCTTTAATAAATTTTTTCTTTTACATAAATTTAGGAAAAAAATTAACTTAAGCAAAAAGTTAATAAATTAAAGTTTGTGTTTAAAAAATAGTTAAAGTTAAAATTTAAATTTTTTTAAATTAACTAAGTTAAAAGTTATTAACTTTTTAACTAGCTATTACCCTGTTTATCATAATAGGTATATCAACCTTAATAAAAACTCGCGTCCTGGAGCATTAGCTATTGCATCAAATATATGTTCAACAGCCAAAGGTATTATGCCAGGCTCTTCTGAGGTACCCATCATGGTATGGGTTTTGCCAGAACTTGTTTGTCCATAAGCAAATACTGTGCCGTTAAAGCCGTTCACAGCAGCGTCAACGATAGGCCTTACAACATCATTGAATACATCATTGTTACTGGCATTCATGTCAAAAATGTGATCTGCAATGCAACAGCATGTATTAACATAAATAATCTATGAATCTTGTGCCAACTTTTTAATTGCAAAGATTTTCAGAACACTTAAGGTGAGATTAATTAGATCCAATCTAATGCTATATTCATTTCTTATCTAATCATTGAAATGAGTAAAATAATATAAAATTTCTTCCTGTCATTTATACATGAATGAAAAAAATCATTTATACAATAATGAAAAAATATAATAAAATTTATTAATGTTCATTTCCACCAATGTAGATATGTTAACTTTGATCTTAGTCTAACTCTATTTTTTAGTTCTAAGAATGACAAAAAATAAAGAGTAAGCTAAACCAAGATTTTTCTAATTTTTAGAACTAGAGAAAAAAATAAAAAGCAAGTTAAACCGAGATTAATTTATATTGTAGAAATAGACATGAGTCTCTTTCGACCCTGACCTTACCACAAAAAGGTTAAGAACAAAAGATGGCATAACGCCAGTGATTGTCTATTTGTCTGTCATCAAAATCATAACCCCACATGACAGTCCAAAACTTTGACTAACTGATTCAATAATTTTCTCAGCTACGCCTCGTGGCGTATATACGTTTTTGATATCTAAAGTGAACCAAGATAAACATTCAATTGAAGGGGAAAGGTCAAAAATCGACAACAGACCAAGAAACAAGATCTATTGCGTCGCGCCAAAGAGGAATTTTCGAGAAATAAAACTTGATAAATAAAACGTGTCCCGAACACGCTTTTCGAAATTCGGGTTTATATTAGCATATAAACTTCGTACCAAACTCGAATCCACCGTCAGCTCGCTTCTTGAGCTCGGTGTCCGAGGCCACAATGGTGTTTCCCTGAGTCGTCCATTGCAACGATAAATTATCATCTTTCTCCCTCTTAATGAGCGGTCTGACTTTGATGGCCACTTTAATGCTGTCCGACATCTCGAGTTATCTTCCTAACAAGTATTCGGGGTACTGGCCTCGCTGGCCTTGCGTCTGTCGCCGCACTCGAAAAACACTCGTAAACACCCACCACATCGCCAACAGTCGACGGAAGACTGAATGCTCGTTGCGTCTCGTTCAAATTCAAATCACACCTCGCCACGCATGCGTCACTAGCCGCTTTCAATGAGCGCTCACTGTTATTGGTGTATTCTTCTAGATTATCCAATCAGATTTGTAGATCAAGAAGACTACACCAATAACAGGGCGCTCATTCAACTGTTGAGTCCGCTGAATGCGACCAATGGCTGCGTTCAGCAGAAAAAGTAGTAAACTGTTGTATGATTCTCTAACATGATTGGTTTATTCATTCGAATCTGGATGGAGCTAAGGAAGAGAATGCAAGGAAATTTCTTTTCAAATATCTCTGCAGTTCCTTTTTATTTTCTCTGCATTTGTTCTGCAATTGCACTAAAAATTTGCTATTAGGCATGTTCTTTTTAGCTGAACTGACTGCACTAGTTCACAGTTTATCTTCTTCCCTTCACGTAAGAACAAGAAAGCTAAACTCTGAACTAGTGCAGTCAGTTCAGTTAAAAAGAACAGGCCTATTACTTTCTTCTCAATTTCTTTGCAGATAGGTCTTGCAGAAAAAATATCAAAAAATTCTCAACAATATTCTCTACAAATTCTTTGAAAATTTGTATTTCTCTGTAGTTTTGTCTTTAGTTCCTCTTCAATTATTCTTGTTAAGACGATGCTGGACCGGTCTCTATACGCGATTAATTTTAAATACTTCGTTCTCTTAATTAGCTATATAGATCTCAAAATTCTTCTCCACAATTAAAGTAGTGACAAAAACATTCGCCGCTAACTATAATTTAATAATATGAAAAACGAAAGTTAGTTAAAAAATTATAGTTTAATTATCGGCTTCTGCAGCCGACTCGTGACATGTGCCCCATATAAAAGTTTTAGACTTTGTATGTATGAAATAAGTAGTTAGCGGCGAATGAATTAAATGAAAGAACAATACGGCGCTTGCAGAATGATCCTAGAAGTTCTAGTATGAGAGAAAGGATTATTTAAAAATTGTTTATGTAATTTGCACGCGGATTTGGTGGAAAGAGCAAAAACTGCGTTCGTTGTAGTGGAGAGATCTTGCAATAGATGGCGCTAAAGTCGAAAAACAAAGACAGATGAGTGCGTTTGACAAAGAGCGCTAGCCTGTTCCTCTAAAGCTAAGGGCCTGCGCACAATAGAGAAATATTAGATATTAGGAATAAGAATTAAAATTTTAGGATCAGTTTCCTCAATGAATACTATAGATAAATAATAAGTTGTGTTGTATCTTGTACGGCATATTTATGTCTTACGTTTTATTCGTATCCATTGTACGTTACATTTAATATTCATTGGGAAAATTGATACTAAAATTTTAATTCTTATTTCTAATATTTTATATTCCTCTATTGTGCGCAGGCCCTAAGACTCCATGTATGCGGTAAGCCTGCGGCAAATAGTGCGGTGACAAATCAGGAATGTGCGTAAGGGCCTGCGCACAATGGGACAAATATTAAATATTAAATATTAAATATTAAATTTTAC
>QKQZ01032918.1:0-19111 GCA_003595255.1 Solenopsis fugax | reverse complement strand
CACCTGCGTCATCGCCTGCATGTCGGCCGCGACGCGCGCGTCGCGGCGCCGGGAAATTGGATTCACTTTGGGCTGCGTTTCGGCGAATATCCTGAAAGCCTATCGCGCGAGTATTATCACGTCTCTACGATAATTCTCGTTGGATTTCGGCGATTTCTTTCGCGCGCATCGCGATTCTCTATATGGAAATGAACAATGTTACTGCAGCATCTGAAATTTTAGCTACACTGAGAAAAAAAAACTGTTAACTGAACTAAATACGTTTAGTTGCATATGAATTACTTAGTTCAAACGTTAATTTATTTGAGTCAAATACACGGTAGTAATTCGAATGAATATATGTAGTTATGTTAAATGACATTTCTTTGAATTAACAAATGTTTGCTTGACAGCCCGTGACCGCCGCATTTAGTTGAATGAACTAATATTTTTTTAAGTCAACAAATTTTTTTTCTCAGTGTAGATGCAGATCAGAAATTAATTGTATGTTAGGCAATCAAAGTAATTATATGAGACGTCCAAGCATGATAATGTTGCTGTAAACAGTTTTGACATTCTAGCAACCAAGTTAAACATCTAACAATACAATTTTTTAAATGATTCAACATGATTTTCAGATCTGTATTTAATCCTTGAACTGTAACGTCGGACTTACACAGTAAAAAATTTTTAACATTTTTGCATGTCCCAGAAAGTCCACTCTAAATTTTAAGTTAAAATAACTCTTATTCATCGTGTTACTTATTGATAAATTAAAAATGTTAAGTAATTGACACAATACTTTACATTTATTTTTACTCATAAGAAATGTTAATAGAACATTTTCGTTCGTAACATTTAACTCATAGGAAATGTTAATAGAACATTTTCGTTCGTAATCATGTTGAATTAACTTTGAGACATGTTGATTATTTGAAATAAATGTGTTAAAAGTACTCAAAATAATATTCTATTTCTAAGAGACATACACAAAATGTTAATTTATAAAGTTGACATAAATGTAACACATAAAAATGTTATAAAAATAATAACATATCAGTGGTATGTTAATTTTATATTGAAGTAGTAATCAAAACGTGATAACACAAGAAAATTTTAACATATGGACCCATATGTACGCACAATTTTTTATTGTGTACAGACCGCTATTGAAACTTTACTTGTCAATAACTTCTTTAACATCTACAGGAGACGCTTTAAACTCATAGTACCTTCGTATGTCATCTGTTCCCACCAAACACTGCAGTGTCCCATTATCATTTGCTGAGAACGTGAAATATGAAACGGTCAAAAAATCGTAGTGGTCTTACAGACCGAGATGTACCATTTACGTTACTTTTTCCCAGTATTGAGCATGTATATTCGTATATTTCTCCATCTATATCTTATTTACATATTTTAACTCTTATTTACTGGTGTGATGTTATATTTTAAAGTTAGGAAAATTTTTATAGTTTAATTTTTCAAGGATTTTGTAGGATTTTTAAAATTTTTTGAATGAAATGGGAGTAACAATTTTTTGAAAATTGGCCTTTTTCGAACTTTGATCCTAAATAACTCCTGAACGGGTCAACATATCAACCTCTGCTTTACAAAACAAAATTTTTTTATTCTCTTTCAAATGATATATTACAATATGGAGGGAATTTAATATATTTGACTTGGGGGTCCTGCAAAAGCACCCTTTGAACGAAGCAATCTCTATAACTGCCTTAAAAACAAGCCTCTCGAAACGATCAAATATGTATTTCGCGGTTTTTCATAATTTTGAACCGTTTCCTAAATACAACGGATAAAGTTTCACACACTTTAGAGATACCTCGTATATGAGATTTTTTGCTAACACATTAAAACATCTTTCTCCGCCTTCTCTATTTACAAATATTTAGAAAACTTATATTTTTCATTATAAGGAAAAACTTATAAAATTAGCGGAAACATGATAGTGATCTATCAGACCGCTGTTTATCAATAATGTGATTTTTTTCGAATATTACAGTTTAAGGATTAAGCAAATTTGTTCTTTCTCTGTATACATCAGTTTTTCAAATTAATAATTTTATACGTTACATACAGAGTCGCAATCATTATGAAATTGACAGAAAAAAGGAGAGAAAGAGAGGGAAAGAGTCTTGATGAGTTTTATGCATGAGAAAATAATAATCTAGTAAAATAAATAAGTCAACTGCCGCGTTTTCATTGTCATGTGTAAACATAGAAATCGCTTTCGTGTGTATGCAGTGGAACAACTCTCGACAAATGAGATTTATCTCCTTTTTCCTCTCTTTTTTTCCAATTTCGTGCGCGCACGTTTGTAGCATATCTGTTGACGTGCCTCTCGTCGCTGAATGATAGTTTAGCAACGGGATGACCGCTGTTTACAATCGCCCTCGACATATCTGTCACGGCTGTGATATGATTAATTCTCGTAAAAAAAAAATCTATGCCTCCATCAAGTACCAGTCTATTGCACTGTAACATTTATTGTCTCGGTACATCTCTAAATTATCTGACGAGCGCTCCATACAAGCGCAATAGTGCAAGCTATTATACTTGCAGTTCTGGATTAATTGCAGGACGCGGGCAAAGTCGATTTTTGATTTTAAAGGGACTTTAAAAGTTTTCAGAGTTTTCATATGTTTTGTTTTTTATATTATACGTAATTACAAAAATTCAATCGTATATTAAAAAGTGCGTGTTACACAAATTTCAGTATTACGTATTTTGTTTTTTTTTTTTATTAATTATTCAGTGTCCATGTGATATGCATACGTTGCGTTGTTACATCAAATTCATTTAAAATCTCGATACTTTTAAATTTAGTTGTATCTTTCAAGTACATTACAATTGCGCGGAAATCTGACGGGGAAATCGCTCGATTTTTATTGCAAACTTTTGTTTGTTAAGAATAACAAGCGGAACGGCCCGCGGTTCCCCTTAAATAACGGTTATCAGTGGGATTAATGGCGCGACGCTATCGTTTTTCCGGTATTCCGATAATAGGTGGAACGCGCGTTGGCCGAGCGCGCGGGATGCATAGTGAAATTATCGATACATCGAGTCGCCCGATGTAGGTGGGAAGTTATGAGTTAGTGCATAAAGCAGCGCATATTTTATCCGAAGGAATCGATACAGCCGATTCTTGCTGGTTATGAAGCCGACCCCGGCGGAATACCCCGGTGCTCGAAATTTAAGCAATGTAATTAACGGTAATTAAGCACGAATATAATTAAATTCATTTTTTCGTCACGACGCTTATCCGCGCTACAAGATATTCTCGAAACAACGTTTCCTGAAATAGATATATTGCAACGATATATTTTATAACAGAATGTCACGCGGTACACAAGCGCGTTCCTTTTGCAGATAGAAATATCTGCCGCAGAAAGAAAGAGTTTCGTGCAATTTTGCATTCGAGAATGAACGATAGAGAGATGTGAGTAACGGCGTCGCGTATTACACACGTACGTACGTACGGCTGGCTGATGAGGCTCGTTCATTATATCGGAATTTATGTGACGTAATGGAAGCTGCACTTATTAAATCGAGAGACGTTTGTAATGCATTGGTTCTGGATAACTCGGCTGAAAACGAGGCACTAATTGGTTGACCACATTTACGTGGAGTACGTGAAGTCTGGCCCGTTGCGACCACAAATGTGTGCTTTCGGCATGCACATGTAGCCGCAACATTTCTGACTGTTAAATTAATCATTCGTGTTTTTCAGATCTTTCTAGGTTTTTTTTTTATACGAAAAAATACATCTTGTTCTAGGATCGACCGTAGTAAAATTGATTTTACTGAGAATTTCATTTTCACACTTTTTTTGTATCGCTTTGATTTTAATCCATCGTCATTTTTAACATTTTATATTTTATTATTTATACAAATAATATAAATATAAAAAAATATGAAATAAATATGAAAAAATAATGCATTGTCCAACCAAAAATAATATGAATTACGTGCAGTAATATCGAAATTTTATGAATAACTTTTAATAAAGTTTGAATTATTAGTAGGAATAACGTAATGAATTAAATAAATTTTTAGTTTGTAGCGTATTGCTTTAAAGGTCAAATATCGTTTACTTTTAATAACGCAGACATTTAATAAAATTTTTAATAATTGACTGTGAGAAACTGTAAATTTATACCTTCATATTCTGAAATTTATTAAGTTCTGATAATGACTTGACCGAGTGGTTTCGACGTGAAATTTCTCGAGAGGAGAACGCCATCAATTTAATGAAATAATTTCAGAGTGGATATTAATTTTGTGTGACGGCCATCGATTAAGATTAAATTATGCGTCTCTTTCACAAGTAATTCGGACTTTAGGATACAACTGCAAAATCAGATGACGAATAGCGCCCACGGGAAATTAGAGCCAATTGCACTACCGAGACTGCACGCGTTTTAAACACATCGACGAATGCACATGTTTTGCACAAGAAGTATCACTGGACACGGCGGCTAATAAATAATATTTTTTCACTTAGATACTCGTGGGAATTTCTTTCGGCCGCGATGATTCGTTCCAAGCATATTTTACGGAGATACTCTTTCGCTACTGTATCGCGACTATATGTGGCCGCAATGTTTTAATATGTAAATTCAAACAGAACAGAAAGCTAATATATGTTGAGAACACTGTTTCCATCATCAAAATGTCATATATTACGCGAACTTTATTCATGCGAGATTTCATTCAAGCATTAATTGATATTAAGGATTAATATTATACGTGACACATTTTGGAGTTTGTAAAATCAATTCGACTAATTTTGTACGCGGTGTTGGTTTGATTTTGGAGTGATAACGGGGATTTTTGTTGCGCTCGGGGATTGCATCTCGGTATTAGTAATTTTTGCGGACTGATATTCGCGTGTGTGAGAGACGCCAAGCTGATCGATATCGGTCGCTACGACCACGAAGACCTACCGATGAACGCGTCATGCCAATACGATTTGGATACCACGGACGTCTCGCCGGCACGTACGAGAAAATTTCGTTCCCCGCGTGTGTCACGACCAACTGGTACGAGGCAACCCTGTTACTGTGCGCTCCACGATGCAGTTTCTCGATATTTTATCATGTATTCCTACTGTGTCATCGAAAGATGGCAAATAGTCGGCGCGGTGACGTTTGGATCGCATTGGTTTCACATTACTCCGAGTACTTTTCGAACACTTGTTTATTTCAGATGATACGATTTCATAATTTGGCAATTTGATATTTTATTTACCAAGGTTTTATGTCGATAGAAAAAAATGTTTTTAACGGCTTTGCGCATATTCTTCGCTGCAGGCTGATTATGTTTCACGCTGAAAATTTATATTTTTAATAAATTTATAAGAAAAATTTTTATTCGAACATTTTTAGAATATTTAACTGAAAATTTTTGTTTGAGACAAGTAAATTAATATATAAATAAAATTAATATGATTATGAAATGCGAAGAGACTAACGAACGATATTATACGTATTAAAGTATTCTTATAATTAGATCAAGCAGTGTGTACTTCTTTTTCCGCGTAATAAACCGTAAAAATGTTAATGGCCGTGGCAAAGTTTTCGATGTTAGCGCGGACACCGTAAATTATATTAATATCCGGTAAAAGCTAAGTAACGTGATGCACCATATATCTCACCCACGGCACGGGGCGATGTTCTTTTACCCTCTCGTTTCTACCATCCGCACTCGAGGAGCGCGTACATACATTAAGGATGAGGTAGTCACGAGAGATCACGATGCTACTTCCTTTTTCCCTGCAGTAACCAGCGTGTTGTTTCCACTATTAGAGAGACGCAAATATTTCTTTTCGTTTGTAATTAGCGTAGTCTTAGCACGAAAATAGCAACGTGACGGTTTTTACAATGCTATTGACAAATCAAGCGCTTTTTTTGCAAAAAATAACTGTATATGTAGTTGATATACTTGATTTGTCCTTTTGAAGTTCATCTCTTTTGTCGCGCAATTTCCGAATTATAGTTAGCCCTACACTATAAATCTCAAATATACTCCAATCAGATCTAATAGATGGCTTGGTGAATGGTGGACGAGCTGTAGGAGTTAAGTAGGATGGAACCGCCGCTAGTTACCGAAGAGAAGGTACGGAGTAAGAGAGTGGCAACGCCCGAACTATAAGTACTTCTGATAGGATTTACGTCCTCTCTCTCTCTCTCTCTCTCTCTCTCTCTCTCTCTCTCGGAGCGCATTCACGGCGTCTGCTTTGGGTCCGTCTGCCTTCTCGAGCAAGATCAGTTTCTCCTCGTAGGACCGGAACCTCGTAAATCAGTAATCAGAATTCCCGAGGGCTCCGCCGAGGAGTAGTACGTTTACCACAGCCGGTTGCTTAAGTATGAAGATAAAAGGAGTTGTCCGTCCGTCACGAGCGCGCGTCGATGTTGAGAATATATCGACGCGGGGGCTTCACCTTTTCGACTCCCCTTCTCGATCCGCTTTTAACTTTCTTTGTTTTCCTGTTCAAATAATTAAACTTTGTTGAAACTAGATTGTTAATTAGATCAGTAACAAGATTCGTATTTGCATCAAAATTATAATTTGATCCTCCGTGGCAAACAGCTGCCACTATCGCTACGCGATACATATTTACCGAATCACCTGGGAGCGTTTTAAATTTTATCGCGATAACTGGTGTCCGTAATTATTATGCTTTTAACTGCAATGCTACGTAGTTTACTGCAACGTGATTATGATGCATTATGTACATTCTCATTAGCCGCATTATTTTGTACGTTACAATACTTGGTACAGTAAATGACATATTTCTATCGAATGTAACGCAGCGGTATATCGCATTAATTTTGGAACTTAAAATTGTACATTTTGTATAATACTTATTGTCCCTTTTTGCTGATCGTATATTTGTGAGATCTCAGATAAATTGTATGTTCGACATTGTTAGATTTAATTAAATAATTTATTTAACCTTTGATGTCTCGTTTGTCTTCTTTTAATAACAAAAATGTCGATATCTGGTTTTTCACATACGCATATATTGGTTCCCTGCATTTTTCAATAAAACTAAAGTTTGTATTAATTAACAAAAAATACACATTAAAAACGCTTATTACAATATAAAAATATTAAAAAAATTATCTGTTGACGTGTATATTAAATTTTATTCGAGAATTCCTGAATTTTATTCATAAATTTCATGAAGGAAAATATGATCCTATGAAGTTAAAATAAAATTATTTAAGGCACTTGCCATTTTTAGATAATTATAAAGTTAATAAATTGAGCACAGCGTATATATGTATGTATACGGTCGGGGGAGGGGGGGATAATATTTTTTAAACTGTTATTTAAATATATGTGATCTCTCTGTTGTGCGGGCGGGGTTTCATAGCGGAGATTTTCGCCGTAAGCATTACAAATATCACTCGTCTGTAACGAGTTCTCGACCTCGCGCTGAGATTTCTCCTAAATTCCCGAGAGTGTGCGAACTTCTCGAGCGTGTCATGACGCACGTTGAAGTTCTGTATCTCCAAGCGTAACCCATCATGAGCTTTCCGGGGTTTACATCCACCTCTTATTCGGAAATTGCTCTACTCGTTATTCACGATTACTTGCATTAATCTTATTAAACACGTGACGAGAAATATGTTAATCGTGCGTAAGTGAAATATTATATCGTAATTGGGGGGATTCAATCTGATACTTCTAATTATATATTTTATCTGCTGCATGATATATCAATTGTTTTTAGTGAAAGCGCGAAAGACCGAAGCAAAAGCGAGTGTAGTGTTTTCATTATTAGACATTATGTATAAAGACTCATCTTGTATCTCAATTTCCGTAATAATATTTTGTAGACATTATGTATAAAGACTCATCTTGTATCTCAATTTCCGTAATAATATTTTGTATTGTGTTCAATGTCTAACTATAACAGTTCTGAAGTAATAATAGTTGCAGAGAGAAAATAATCATGCGTACAACTGCGAGTGCGATTATTATAATATGAGGACGAGACTATTATTATAATCAGTCGCGCGTGTTATTCTTAAAATTTCGCTCGTAAATGTTACAAACATTATCCTGGGTTAACGAGCTCTCACCTTCTGCCCAAGTTTTGCCCGAAATTCTCGACAAGCTAGAACTTCGAGAGGGCGTTTTCACAAAGTTCTATACTTCACCAATGTATAGCCGGTTTTCAAGACTTCTGTGATTCTAATTATTTGTTTTATACATGGCACTGTTATATTTTATTATCGTCGCGCGTGATTATTAACAACGTGGCGCTTCATCGTGCACCGCTGTGGACTGCGAGAGAAGTAATTCATGATCAATAATAAAAGTTTCATTTCTGTAAATCCTATCTTTTGAATATGCCGGTGGCGGCGCAGAGAAAATTTATCTCCATGTTAGAATTTTGAAAAAGAAAAAAAAAACAATTTTGATATTTAAATTTTGTGATAACTGTGTTAATAATAATAATGTTATTTATGTAATGGCAATGTAGTAAATAATGTTTCATATTGTAGCGATTTTTATTTATTATTAAAAGTTCTCTCATTTCTCTACTGTAGTCTTTCATTGTGCACGTTGAATCATAAGCTTAAAATATATTGCTATCGATTACTCCATTTAATTTATTTTTGATATTTAATTCTTTTCCGTTCAATTCGATTGAAATGTCTAAAATATCTTCGAAGAAAAGCTTCGGCGTTGGTGTCACTAGTAATAGCCGTTTCCGCTTCTTTCAGTGGCACAACTTAATGCGAAGAAAAACGCCCCGTTATAGACGCGACGCTTTACAGTAAATCACATCCGTAAATGTTACAAATATCACTGGAGCTTAACGAGCACTCATCCCTCCGCAAGATTTGTTTGAAATTCCCAAAGGGCTCGAACTTTAGAAGCGTGTCGTGACGGGTGGCGAAGTTCGTACTTTGAAGCGAAGCCCTAGCGATGGCCTGGGCTTTCAGGGCTCAGGAATTACGTGGCAGCGTCCTACCACTGAGAGTTCCTACGGAATTAATTCGTCCATGCAATAATGTGCAGTGTCGGCCCGTTCTTTTTTTTTCGGGTTAGATGAACTTACCTTTCTACGTTCGTTTCCTCTTTCATTCTTTCTCTGTCTCTCTCTTTCTCTCTTTACTTCCCGTTTTATCCGGTCACAAATATCTCTGATAACTCACGTTCGTCTGAGTTCCGGTCCCTACGTTTTTGGTGGCTCTACTTCCAGATAAAAATAATTCCAGTCTCTCTCTCTCTCTCTGATCTGTTATTTAAATACTCGAGACTCAAGTTTTCAATATGCCCCTGTCAAGAGTTCGGTAGAAGTTACGTTGAGAGCGATGAGAAACTTGCAAACTGACTTTGGTTACTATTTACGATTAGTATACATGTTGCAACACTGTATCATTACGTTACATTCTTCTTCGTGATCATTGCGTAGAATCTCCATTACAGTAGAATCTCCATATTATGATATTGTTACAAATTTTAACATATTATATTTGTTCAATTCTCAACAAGAACGAATCTATATTATTTTATTAATAATACAGTTATAATAAAAATGTACTTAACATTTGTTAAAATTATAATAGATTACTTATCTATTTACAATGACAGTGAAATTGCAATTATCTATAATAATTCTTAATTTTGTTACGATAAAAACTAAACAATTTTATCAAAATATAAATTTCTCTTTAGCTTATTTTATCTTATTTTTAGCTTATTATCTTTTATACATTGTTTTGTACAATAACTTTTTCTATTTTTAATATGATTAAATAGTAAAAAGTAATGTTATCATGACAACACACTTATTTATTAAATTTAAAGTGACTGAAAATAAAATTACGTTTTGCTACTTTAATTATAGTGGACGGATAAGATTTTTTTAATACTGTCGAAATATTTTTTTCGCTAATAATATTTAAATGAAAAAGGATCGATATTTATTTGTCGACAAGCGTGTTTATTACCGAGATCATAACGCGTTTTAATCGTTTTCTAGAATTTCGAATCAGGTTATTCTACAGGACTCATCCATTATTCATACCCATTACTCTTGATTGCAGGGTTGCGATGAATATTGTACACTTATTAGCGCGCTCCCATAAGAGCAGTAGCATATTGGCGTGGTTCTCTCACGTAGCTATATGGCAGTAAGGTTACATAAAGGACCAATGGCGCGATTTCAGTTGTTCTTCCGTTTATTAAATTAGTTCATAATTGCGCTCTTTGCACAAATTAAGAAAATATTGTGTCTAATAATAAAAACAATTCAGGAGTGACACATTTAGAAACACTTTTCTGGTGTATAATCGGTGTATTTGGAAAAGTGAAAAGCATATATTCTTACATATATTCTTATTAGTTTCGAGATAAATATTTTATAAATGCAATTTGTTTTTGAATATATCAATTAAATAAAAGATAAACAGAATAGTGCATTATTAGAGAATTTATAAGGGAATTAAAAAAATTTTGCATAATAAAACTTTAATTTATTTTAGGTTAGAAAACTAATAAATTATTTTATTATACAAAATAAATTTTATTTTAAGAAGAAAATATAATATATTTTTAATACAAATATAATTCCAGGTAGGTTTACTAGGAAACGCGCGAATTTCCTAAAGAATAAAAATTTACATCTTCTCCTCTGTTACGAAAATACTTTAAAATCCATTATTCATTCCTCTTGGAAAATTTAATAAAATAAAATTTTCTTCTTTACGGCAACAATTCTCTCAGCAGTTATTAGAGATGACATTTTCAAGATACTCAATTTGTGGAAACTGGGCGATCGTCGAAATATTCTCACTAGAATCATATGCCGCGTTGTTTTCTCTCCTCAAAATCAATGTCTTTGAATATTTCCACTTTGAAATTGTATTGCCGGAGTAGTCGAGGTATCTCTTCGCTAATGGCATATTATTAACGATCGTTATGTGTGAGGGAAAAGGAAAGAATTGAAGGGAAGGAGTTATGAAGAATGTTTATATTTCGTAATACCGACGCAGTTCGCGCAAGAAATAATAGTCGCATAAATCTTGATGGGCAACATTGTGTCTGGATCCTCGCTGGAGTAACGCGGAGCACAATGAGTATTCATCGGTATATTTCTTCGAGCAATAAATAGTATCTATATACATAGAGGCGTATTATCTCCTTACAATATTATCACAAAATATTCTACGTATATACGAATTTATTGTATTAATATAAAATTGAAATCTGTCATTCATATATTTCTGCTTCATAAATTTAGATGTGTAATTTAAAAAACAGTATTTTTTTAAATTCTATTTACATATTTTATTTTAATAAAATTATATTATATCGATATTATTTACATCAATAAAATATGAAGTTAAGTATTGAAATGTTCAAAAATTAAATATTGTAAAAGTGATATTTAGTCAGATTACATTTTATTACAAAAAAAACAACCTCGAAATGATTGTAGACAGTATTTTAAATACGACTGATAATTTTATTATTCAAAGTTGAATTTTGCTATAATTTTGTTTTATTTTAATATATTTTTAAGGATAAAATCATATCTGAATTAATCTTCATTTTCACACACGTCTGATATTTCTGAAAATATTTTTAAAGGCAAAAGGGATTCTTAAAAATTTAATATTTAAACATTACTTAGCGGTTTCCTTAACTGTGAGATGATAGGCCAGAAGTTTACCTTTCATCACATTCTTGAAACTGCGTCTTTATCCGACAGGGGTTGTGTAACAGCGGCTGCGATCGCGGTAGTCAGGTGCATTAGAGGGTCCTTAAAGTGTCTTTCGCAGTTACCGGTTAGCCAGCGAGGCGGAGCGCGAATGGGCACTAAATCGTCAAGTTTCTCTGTAATTACAATCGTCCGCTGTGAATGTATTGTCGGATTTTCTTCATGCTGCAGCGCGCAGACGTGAATTCACGATGTCTCGGGTTACGGCAGATATTTTCGGGCTGGAAGTCGTAGTTAATTCGTTACTTCATTGACTTCCTTTCGGGTTGGCAATAGCAGATAGAGAGGAAGTCGTTCGAAGCCGTGTGCGGTTCATTTAATTAACGGGAGATTAGCTTGGCCGCATTTCCGTGGACTGCCGGCACTCCACTATGTATATGTACCGCCATTGGCACGGCAAGTTAGACATTCCCTGTTAAATCTGCATTTCCGTCTTCGAAGTTTCGAGGGGACAAAGTGAATGAGCACGGTCGAGCGAGAGAGGCTGAAGAGAGGCGGAACAACGTGGCCGGGCTGCAACCACGAGGGGAAGAGTCGGGGAGTGCAGCGCAGACGTGAAAGATGGGAATGGAAGGAGAGAATAATCTACCTTGTGCCGGCGTTCGCTGGCGTAATACTTGCCGAACAATCGGCATCGAGTGCGACGCGAGTGGTCGCCCGCGCCGCTCCGGGATTCCGTCTCGTGAAAATAGGTGGATTGCCCACCTTAGCTACCTGTCTTAGCCGCTGCTGCAGCAGTGTACGAACTACCAAGTTAACCGAACTGTTCTATTGCTTATCCGCCGGCGATCTTGGACCGCCGAATTGCATTATCGCGCTGGCAATACTATCGGCTCGTGCTTGTTGGATTAGTTTAATCGTCGTTACTTTATAACGTCTCTCTCTCTCTCTCTCTCTCTGCACAAACTATTAAATTGGTACACCGAGTCGCGTACTTTCATCGAGAGGTAAATGTCTCTTAATAGCTCTCTCAATTATCCCGACAATTAAGAAAGAGTCGCTCGCGCTTTCGATTTTAATTTTGTTTTACTCCGAAATACGCAACTCGATTTTACTTGGCTTGCTCGCGAAAGTTTCAAACTTCAAGAATGTATCGTGAGAGATCCTGAAGTATGAGATTTGTTAATTCTATAACGTAGTCGAATTAATTTATCTTCTAATTTTTCGTCGAGATACTTTAATCGACTAGTCGATTTTCTTCCAATTTCAATCGTTAAACTTCCGTGATGTGATAAATATTCATGACGCCGTTTTAGTTACGTGAACTAGAATTCTAAAATATTCTCCATGAGAAGTTTAAAATCATGTTTATATATATATTTTTTTTTCAGTAAAGCGAACGTTCTAAATTATTGAAATTTTAGCTCAAAGCTCGATATTTTCCGTGTTATTCATAATTCATCGTATTCATTTATTAAAATATAATAATTATGCAGCCAAAGGGAGAGTGTTGAAACATTGGCATTAATTTTATTTCCTGGTAGTACTGGAGGTTAAATTCGCTTTATATTGTTAAATAATTTTTAAAGTTACATTAGCTAATGGCACAAACATGTCAATAGCACCGGACGTGTCATGAATATTTACGGGGCCGTCGATGCCGAAGAGCGGCGTTGCTAAGGTTAAAGTTTACGTAGACTCATTAATTGGTCCGCTTAGACTGGCGTTTCGTGCTGCAAACATAGCGACGTGGCGTTTGTAGCGATTCCCCGATGCTTGGACGAGTGATACGATAAACATAGATCACTCGCGGCCAACGGGGGTGCATCCGAAATGCGAGGTACCGGGTTGTATCGATAAACCGATCGCCGGGGGCGACGTCGCCGCAATTGATGGACCACGAGCCGCCGATATTGTTGTGACGATAATGACGACGTTAGTGACGTCCGCTTATTACTGAAGCGGCCACCGCATCGTAATAAGCTCTGCATGCGGGCACGGTGTCGATGAATATTCAGGCGACGATGGTTCGATCGCGCCCAACGCGATTCAGATACTGTCGCTTCTCGAAATTCGGCGTTCGAGAGCGTTCTTAATTCCACGAACATCATGATAACAACCAATAATAATTTTTAATATTTTTTAAATAATTTGTAATAATTTTTATAGATTTGTTGAACAAAAGTGGAACAAAAACGATACATAAAATCGAGATGTAGGGCGAGTTTTTTTAATTCATCGATTGATCCATCGATGCAACTTTTACAGAAGAAATTTTGCGTTTGCGCATAATGCGATTGATCAATCGATGAATTAAAAAATTCGCTCATATACAAGCATACGACACAGTAATTTTGAAAGTGTGTATATTACACGTATTACAGCGGGGCATAAGATTTCTTTTGGTATTTTATTGTGCAATATTGGATATTACGTAACAAAATATTGCGATGAAAGTATCTGCACACAACTGTTGATTATAATACAAATTAAACGAATTTATATTGCCTCACGTCTTTTCTATAGGAATTATAGTATTATAGTATTATAGACTGTGAGGCGAATCAATTTTTCTTTATAGATAAGAAATAATAAAAACTAATCTTATTACTAAGTTTTATTATAAATTCTTAAGTTTTATATCTTTGCTTAGAATTCTATACATAATAATAAAGTAATACATAAAAGTAATAAAATAATACATAATTAAATAATTCCTAAACCTGGTATTTTTTATTGCACAACGAAAAAAATCAAAGAAAGGAAATTTTTCGATTTGCCTCAACATTAGGGGCGAAGCGGATCACTAGTTCAGAAGAAATAGAATCTAAAAAGATAAAAATAAATGAATAAACTCTTTGGAAGAGTCTATTAAGCTTTTTCATTACAAACTCACAAAATTGAGATCGTGATTTTATATGAGAGACAAAATTTCTTCGCGCACTCAATCTCTGCGTTTGTATCATTGACTGAATCGCAATACAGAATTGTTGTCTATTGTTTTTTAATATTTTTTTAACAATTTCTATATTACCGTTGTTGAGAGTCTGAACGAATAACTCGCTGAATAATTGAGTTAAATTAAATCTTCTTCAGAATGGAAGTTTTGTTAAGTCCAATAACAAATTTGCATATTTATCAATCATTAAAACATCGTGATATAAATATTAAGAAAGTATTATTGTTTAATTAAGGTTAATGAGAAGAAAGAGCAGAGAGAGGTTTTTATATACATTGTAAATGTATTTGATCGCATTATACAGTTCACAAACATTTGTATATATGGATATACATATTCTATCTCGAATGCAGTGCAGAAAAGGTTATTGCGAAATGCAGTTCTATATGGATACAATATTGTAAGCCGCAAGCATCTAAAATATGCCATTCCGTTTTTGAATCATATCTAGCACGAGACTTTTAAGAGTGGAAAAAGTCTTCCTTCACCATTGCTATTTTCTGTGTATTCTCCCGCCTTTCCTTCGTTATTTACAAAAACGAGCTGCAATTCAAGTTGTTTTAGCTCTTTAATGCCTCCAGCTGTAATACTTTCGTGATAGACATGGACGATTTATTCTGTGTCGAATGCGTTTACGACTTGTCGCGTTATATGGGCGCTTAGGGAACAAGCATTTTATTTTGTTTTTTTCGACACTCAGTTTCCGTACTGAAAATAAAAATTCACTGCACCATTATGTACCATTTTACGATTTAAGAATCCGTTATATGGTATTGATTAACTGAAAATTTCTCAGACATTTTTGCCAAAAACAAAATATTTAAATGAATAATACATAATAATAATGTATAAATAAGTAATATAAACATTTGTTTATATATTTATTTAATTTATAAACAAGTAAATATTTTGTCGTTATATACATGCATATCGAAATATTATATTATAGGGTAAGAATAGATAATATCGAGAATATATGATTTTAAATTAATATTGCTCCATATAAATATATTATATATTAACATTTCTAATTTATGCATAACTCTCAAGAAACATGTTAGCTATAACGTATAATTAATGAAAGTTTCCAAAATTTAAATCCAACTTTAATTAATAAAAAAGTAAAAAGTGAGAAAATGAGAATCTAAAAAATGAAACATTATATGGGTCAAATTTTAGGAACAGTCACGAATAATATAAGAAATAAACTTGTTTATTTATGTAAATTGATTAAAGTACAGTAAAGATAGTTCATATTTTTACTACACAATAACACATCAAAAATAAAATAATAATAAAAAACAAAATAAAATCTTAAATTATTAAATTATTATGTAAAATGAGCTTTATTATCTAAAATAAATATTATTCACAACAAGAATAAAAACTGACTGATTTACTTTCTGACATAATTTATTTGACGATTATCTTTGTGACGGGTCACGATTATTCGGAGGAAATACTCTGTCGGTGATATGACCCTGTTTCTACATTACTTCGTTTACTGTTAGCGCACTGAAGAGGATCCGAATCTAGGATCGATTTGAATCTAATTTGCGTCTGAATACGCTTGTATTTTTGATATAATTTACTTAACCGCGATGGTTTACATTGGCATTACACACATCTTTTATTGAAGAATAAAAACATTTGACGCGTAATTTGATGAACTTGAAAAGGTATATAAAATCATACAAGAAACATTAGCACGAAGATCCAACTATGAGCAAACAAGGGTCATTTTTAATTAATTGTGTTTTCACACGTCGGTCTATATTCTCTTATTATTATTTAAAAACGTTTATATTTTTATATACTCGAGTAATCTATAAAGTAACGGTTTACATAAAATAAAAACTATTGCACATGAGTGATATGAATATAAATTATGGAAAATTTATGAGATACAATTATATTTTTTATAGAAATTAAAAAATGTTATATAATATGCAAATATTATAATATATTTCATATTCACAACATATTCACCCTTGAAGTATTTCATATTAGTTGCGCATCTTGAAAGTGTTTATGGAATGTACATTAAAGAATTTTGAGCTTGCGGACACGGTTAAGATGCTGTGATTTTCCAAGAGCAATAAAAATATAATAAACACTTATATAGAAGAAAGTCGTTGTCGCACAAGATTCGCTATTCATTAAAGCATGTTCTGTAGCAACTGCAAAAACTTTCAACGATTGCCACCTGAATGCAGTGCTTTCTTTAAAAAATAAGCCCCGTATTAGTGGCCTATTCTATTTCTTCTACGTATTACTTGCCTTTACCCTTATGTATATTTCTAAGTTATGATTGTATGACACGGTCGTTTACATATATGTAAATTTAAGCTAATGATTCGGTACTGCGGACCTTTACATACAGTCGGATGCATAGTGAATGAGCACGTTTGCGTATAGCAGCCCCCTATAAATTACGTCAACACACATCCAGGACGTCAACGAGCTTCATTCGATTACGGCGAACCGGCCGCGCGAAAATTCCGCACGAGCTCGACGACTAATTGCGGCAAAGCATTTTTTTTTCTCCGCACTTTCACGTCTCCGTTGTGATTGAGCCGCACAAAGTGCGCAACGGCTAATTTCACCGTGGCCTCGCAAGCCTCCGAGCTTTGCAAAAGCTCGTGGTCGCGTAAGGTACCGCACGATACGGGGTGTGTTGCGAACAGTGTTGCGCTTAGATAACTTAAAATTTATCTAGATAAAGATAAGATAAGTTACGTGTAAATGTATCTTAGATAAGATAAAGATTAATTTTAATTTATCTAGATAAAAGATAAAAATATTTATAGTTTTATCTAGATAATTTCATTATTTAGCCAAAAAACAATTTAAGATATGAAATATGTTCATATTTTTATTTTTAAATCAATATTTTTAAAAACAAAAGTTCTTCAAATAATTATACTAACAAAAAATATTTCTCGTTAAATTTGAATCAATATGCAAATAAAACTCAAAATTAAAAACAGGAAAAATATATAAATATAATTCACATTATGTAAAAACTGACAAAATATCTTGTAAGTTTTCGAATTTATAGTTTTGGGGCAATTTTTATATTGTACTACTGTTGATCTGAACTGCGTTTCGATATATATTGCCAGTACTAAAAATCTATAGTTTATTACGTACTTATAAATTTTCAGTATTGGCAATAAATTTTGCAATTCTTGAAAAAATCTTTATTCTCATTATTCGCATTATCTTAGATAATTTAAAAAAGATAACATTTTTTATCTAAGATAAAGATGAAGATAATGTACATTATAATAATCTAGATAAAGATAAGATGAAGTTATTTCTTTATTTAGATGATTATCTAGATAATTTTATATAGATAACGGCAAACACTGGTTGCGAAACTGCGGCGATCCATTGCAAATTCAATTTTCGAAACACCCGGCAATTCGAAGGTTGGAAGTTTGCGTCCGTTCGGACCGCTGCGCGCCGTGCCGCCCTGCTGCTGTCTGTGTGCGTACATACCCCGTCGACGCGGTTGCATGGGATGCACTCGTGAGAGAGAGTGAGAGAGAGAGAGAGAGAGAATGTGCAGTCGTCGCTAAATGTCAACATAATTGGATACGCGCGATGTGAGATGAACGGTAGTGCGAGAGAAACGGAGATCGCTATTAGCGACGTGCGCGCACGTTGCATCGGGAGGGATTGTCACGCGGCGTTACATCTCTCGCAAACTAGGCAGTTCTATTTTCAGCAAGGTGGCATCGATCGTCGCTAAATTATTTCGAGTGGCCTACCTATATGGCGCCGTCGCCTGAGAAAACTGACCTACATCTTCTCCGGCGACGTCGCCGGAACTTTTTATGCACGATCGTAAGCGGAATTGAATCGTCAGGAGAGGAAACACATCGGAATCCGTAGGAGTCCCCCGTCCGACGGGGGATGACGTTCGGAAAAAGATCCAAAATTGTATACAGTTCCAAAACGTTCGTATATACTCTTTTACCATTAAAGTTACTTTACTTGAACCGATTTATAGAAGCTCCTCTGAAATGCGTAGAGAGTAGTTTGTGCAACATATCGGAAATAATATCGAAAATGTCATAAATGTGAGACGTGTTCAGCACCGTCATTTTATCCATCTAGAACTCCGCACTGTACTTTCCGGACAAGTTTTTTTGCCATGCGGTTATGTATACAAGTCTTGATATAAATATTTCACTGACAAGTTCAGCGTAAATCTAAAAAGTTCATTGCATCAGCAGCATGGTAAATGCTGCAGTATACATCGTTGACTATTTTCTATATCTTTTCTTTTTTGGCTACACGCAATAAATAATAAATATTTTTTAGAAATCGAACGAAATTAATATTGTCTAGCTATTTATAATTACAAGAAGGTCAATTAACCGAGCATGAAAGGATGGAATGTACACTGAGAAAAAAAATTTGTTGACTTAAAAAAATATTAGTTCATTCAACTAAATGCG
>QKQZ01032887.1:0-18701 GCA_003595255.1 Solenopsis fugax | reverse complement strand
TATTTAAAGTAAATTTTTAACATATACCCATACAAAGATATTTCTATTTTTACGAATTACTCCCCCCCCCTAACGAATAGCCCCGGTCTCCCCTATATATATATTTTTTTTAGAATATATGTTTAAATATATTCATGTATATGTACATAACATTTTTTATTGAATAATTTCTGAGCTCAGAACTTTTTGAATTATTTTAGTAAATATTTTTGTTAACTCGAAAGAAATGCCTGCACTAAAAAAAAAAAGGATTCTTTTAAAAAAATATGTTCGCAAGCGAATATATCTTCTCTCGTGCAGTGTTTCGATAGTAATTCTGTTATTGTATATTTCGTGACTCGCTTTCGTTTGGTTCTATATTTCTATTTCATGCCTACCGGCACTACCGTCAATTTATGTCGGCTCTCAAAAACAGATAACCAGAATATTGATATGGCCAATCGGCATGTCGTATTTTTGAAACATTGCATGTTTAAGTTGTATGTGCCCTAATTTTGTCGAAAACATACTATAACAAAGTCACTGTATACAATCAAGGTATAAATTATGAAAGAATTGAAAGCTAGTGTTAATAATTTAGTAAAAAGTAAAATTGGTTATCAAGTAAAGCCTTATCGACATAAAAATTCTGACGGTATCAAAATCCGAAGAAATAGATTTCGATATCATTAAATGCTTGAAGATATAATGCAAATAATACGTGATCGTTGAGTGTGAATATTTTATTCATATGGCATTTTAGAGCGTTAAATGCGATGCGGGTGCACGTTGATTGATCATCCTGTGATTCAACCATCGGCGAAATATTCGGTTTCGTTGCGTTGCTGATACAATATAGCGGCATCAAAAGCAACCGAGCCCGTGCATCGATCTAAATTACAAAATCGACTTTGCAGACAATCGATAGGTTTGTCGTTGTACTCGGACTATTGACGAGTGATCACATACGCCCATCCTAATATCAGATTTAACGTCGACATAGGGGAAGACAAACAGCCCTCGTATTGGATGATGAAACGCGGGACGCGACAAACATATGGCTCCGAAATACCGCTGTAATAACGGGATGTAAATTTACCGAGATAGACGAACGTGGCGTACCGCATTGCATCATGAAAATTCCACGCAGTTCGTTCCGAATGCGTTTTTAAGCGAACGTTCGCATATGCCGCGAGATATTTCACTCTCCGATCCATAAATTGTGGAAATTATGAATAAAAATTGGGTAGAAGCGTCGACAGTTTATGGGAAGCATTTTAAATTATACGTTATATTTTTTCGTGCTAGTAAGTAGAATCGTTTTTTACGTATTGTACGTTTCATATACATACACATATGAAACGTACATATTACATAATACGCTTACCGTAATTCCTCGGTATTGTTTTCTCCCGATTTTGTTCTCGAAAAAAATATTAACTTAAATTTAAAATTATTTATATATAAAATTTAAATTTATATATACATTTAAATTAAAGATTAATTGACCATAGTTATGCAAGAAATGTCCAACCCATATGAAATCCGTCTCGAGAAAAATGTAAATAATTTTTAATATGATTTAAAAATGTAGGTAAAAACGTTTTTTAATTTTAAACCTTTTTTGTTTAATGTATAATAGAAAAATGTACGGACTATCCACTGGTTACAATAATTCAAAAATTATAATTTTTTGTGGGTTGGACGTTTCTATATTAATTTCAATATATATTATTGGGTACCTAAATTCAAGTGCTTTTAAACAAAATTGTTGTAGATAGACGGTATATGTGTATATCTATAAAATGATAAAAAAAATCACTTCTGTATATTTTACACTTAATACTTTTGCTGCTATACATAATACATACGGAAAGGACAATTTTGCTGAAGTACACAGATCTAAAAATAATTATATTGAATCATTAAAAATTTATATTGGACGTTTAAGCTGGTTGCTAGAATGTCAAAATTTTTTGCAGCAGTATCATCATGCTTAAACGTCTCATATAATTATTTAGTCCAACATAAAATCATTTTCTGATGTGTATCTAGCTAAATTTTTAGATACTACAGTAAAATTGTTCTTTCCGTGCATAAATCAGACATTTGTATTGAAATTAAATTTCCTAACTTTGTGCAACAAATGCTTCATCATGAAAATGTTAAGAAATGCAACGAGAGAGAGAGAGAGAGAGAGGAGCCGACCACATATTAATCCAGTAAAATAGTTTAGCTCGTTTTCTAAGCGGGATTTGCCAGTTTCGCAAACTTGTATCACAACGATCATTAGTTAAGCGACAAAATATTTTATAGCCTTAACGAGTGTCGCACTAACGAACCGATAAACATATCACTGTAAGTCTGGTAAGCATAAACACTCTGCTGGATAGCATAAGCACTCGAATGCGAGCGTAGCACAAGACGAGAACGAGAAATGGTCGCGCTGCAATTCCGCGGCTATGACTGTTCAGGACTACTGTTAACGAGAACCTTCTCTTATAACATCGTGTCCCTTTGTTTTTACGAGCAGTGTGGTCGGCGCGACTGGCGAGTTTCATTCGCGTTTAATGTGCGACTCGCGACGCGCGATCCGGACATTCAACCGGTCATTTAATCCGCCTTTCTTGCAGAGAATTGCAATGACACGACCGCGATTCAATAAAACATGACTAGTATAAGTGCACGAAAAAGTCGCATTAAATTAAATATTCCTATTGTCGAGATTATACGAATTATCATGAATTACATTATATCTCTCCTTATGTATTAGAGAGCCTTTATAAAAATAGTTTTCGAAATATATATTTTTTTGAAATATATAATTTTATAAGCTCTAAACACTATCGTTACAATACTTTCTGTTATGTAAAATTATTCTAATTGCGGCAATTAAATTTTCTTCTTAAGCGCGCTAGGCAATGTTAAACAGATGGAATTATTTAATGGTTACACTTGAAAAAGAGTTTGGTAATAGCGAACATTGAATGAAATATTGTTAATTAAATATTTCATTAATATAACAAAAAATTAATTTATTTTCCTAAATATTTAATAAGAATAATCAAATTTANTTTTCCTAAATATTTAATAAGAATAATCAAATTTACTATATATATAAAGTGCTTTATTCCCTTGCGGGGTACACTGCGGACCACCGCTCCGCTTACAACATTTAACACTCTATTCTACTTATTTTTTCGCATTCCTTCATTTCGCGTGAGAAAGAGAAAGAAACACACTCATCCATCCATACATCCATCCATACTCATTCCTCGGACCTCCGCTTCCGCCGCATTTTCCTTCCTTTCTTCCACACACCCATTCATTCCAAGCCACCCTCCTCCTTCCCTCATCTCCTCTAATCTCCTCATCCAAACCTCTCCCTCTCCCCCCTCTCCCAAAACCTCATCTACCATTTTCTGCCACCCTTTTTCTACCCCCCAGTCTGTACATTCCTCCCATATATGCTCCCATGTTTCCTCCCCCCATCCACATCTTCTACACTTTCTTTCTTCATCCTTCTTCCAATATCTACCTCCTCTCATACCATCTCCCAGCCTATACTTTGCCACTCTTTGCCATCTTTCCTCCTTCCAGTCCCCCTTCAGGTACTCTGGCACTCCCTTTCCCTTCACCCTACTATACCATTTATTGAATCTGGAGCTCCTAATTTTTTCCCATCTTTCCTCTTAATCAATTTTACTAAATTACTAATTTACTAAAGATGTTATACTTACTAAATATTTAGAAAAGTAAAATTATTTTTGGCTATATTAATCAAATATTTTACTGTCATTATTTACTCATATTTAATATTTGATATTTATCACCAAACTCTTTTTTCAGCGTACATATACTTGCATATAATTATCGCAAAGTTGATATAATACATTTTGAAGGAATAACGTGATTTAACGTGATTTATATGGATCATAATTCATGTTCTAGGTCCAAATTCATAGTCGTTTCTCAGATTTCAAGATCAGTCTGTCTTTGTCTTGTGTACTACATTTTACCACGCGAGACAAAGACGGACTGATCTTGAGATTTAAGAAATGTCTATGAATTCAAACTCTAAAATTGCATGTTTTTCGCTTGGTATAACAATTACGAAAAAAAAATTAAATGAACTAAGTGAAGAAAAATTTCGTTGCTTGCAAGATGTATGTTTATAAAATAAAAAAAAAAAAAAAAANNNCGGGGAATCGAACCCCGGTCTCCCGCGTGACAGGCGGGGATACTAACCACTATACTACCGAGGACTTGCGAGAGCCTCGGCCGTTATAACTGTCTTCATATAGGCGCTTCTATATAGAATTTATCTGAACATGTATATTGTATATGGATATATATACATATATTAAAATTAAAATAAAAACATATATTATTCACATATACACATATTAATATTTGTAGGATTTTTGCCTACATTTACCTTACTTGTACCTTCTATTGACCAAGTCTTTTTAAATTAAATTTAAGAAGCATTAAACTGATTTATATTTATCTTTTATATTAAAATTTATGTTACAATGTTTTATTTATATAAATAACAATATTTTAATTAGCTATAACTTATAAAAATGAGAAATATTAATAAGGTGAAATAAGCATATTTAGACATAGAGGAAGATGATAATAGAAGAAGTGTCTTAATAAGTCCTCGGTAGTATAGTGGTCAGTATCCCCGCCTGTCACGCGGGAGACCGGGGTTCGATTCCCCGCCGGGGAGAACTTTTTTTTCTTTTTTTTTCTTTTTTAATGTAAACAACGTATTTTGCAGTCGACAGATCAATTGTTCTTTTCTTCGTTAATTATGTTCGTGTTTGTATAAAAAGTTTATTCTTTTTGTATAAACTTTATATGGGAAAAACGGTTACAAACTGAATGTAATTTACAGTGCAATGTACAGTTCAGTAATTAATACATTTTACAATGCATTTCTCGTTATAATAACAAATATGTTGTTTTATTACATATGTTTTAGCGGCGATTTTAATAGTACCGTGAAACTGTAAGGTCGATATCATAAAAGGAATAGAGGGAGGTAGCAACTTCTACTGATTTTATTTATTCTTCCGGTAATTTATATGCGTCATTTTGAAATTCGCCATTCCGAATTTGATGCGTACGCTTTGAGATTTAAGCGTCGCGGCCCGCTCTCGCGAGACCGATCAGGTCCGTATACAACTCAAAAACTGAATTTATTGACTGGCGGGACCGATAAATTGTTTCGAGGTCCGTGGAAGGGCACAGTGGCGGACGTTATTGAGCTATTAAATCGTGATTACCTGGGTGTTATTGGGTGCGGCGACACGGAGACGGGACATTCTTCTTTGCTTCCATCCCGCTTTTCCACTGCAACTACCCCTCCCCTTCCCCCTCTTCACGACTACATCAATCCCGTCCTGTCCTAAACACCACGCGTCCGAATGTGCGTCTCTTCTCTTACTTTTGTTCCCTCTTTTTTTCCTTTTCTTTTTTTCATCGACGGTGGTACCGACGGCGTACGAACCTGTTTCTTTTTTTCTTTTGCGTATCGCACCTGCATCGTTCGCAGTCAAAATAAAAGTTGAAGGCGATTTGTGCGAAAAAAGGAGAGCCTCGAAATCTTCGAGCTTTTTTGTATGCTTATCGAGTCGCTGCGTCGGGGTTTACGCAATGTATAAGACTACTTGTTTTAATTAAGATACTTTACGTGATTTTTTTTGCTATTGTTTATATTACACTGTTAGAAATTTCTTAATGACTTTTAATTAACATGTAAAGGAAGCTTAGTTCAAGTCTGTATATGAAAAATAATGTAGTATATGAATATTCATTTACTAATGTCTTAAATTTTATTAACGTTTGTATTAAAAGTATATTAAATTTCAGTACACTTATACACTGAGAAAAAAAATTTGTTGACTTAAAAAAATATTAGTTCATTCAACTAAATGCGGCGGTCACGGGCTGTCAAGCAAACATTTGTTAATTCAAAGAAATGTCATTTCGAGAAGAAACAGATATACATTCGAATTACTACCGTGTATTTGACTCAAATAAATTAACATTTGAACTAAGTAATTCATATGCAACTAAACGTATTTAGTTCAGTTCACAGTTTTTTTTCTCAGTGTATATTTTAATTCACTTAAACTTAATTTTATTAACATAAACAAAAATCATTTCAGTTACGAGTGATTTAAATGTCCTTTACCATTGTATATTAAAAGTTCATGGAATTTCATGAAATTTTTAACAGTGTATTTATTTAAATTATTACTAAGTGCCTTCCTTTGTACATATGTATCCAAATATAGTATAATTTAGACATCTTAAATTTAATTTCACAATCTAAATTATATTAAAAAGAAGCTTCAGAGATAGTTTTGACGGATTTGAAAAAAGGTCCTTAGGTCTATTAGTAAATTATGTTTCTTTTTTATTTCAGTTTTATAAAAAAAATTTAAACAATTAAAGATAATTAATAGGATTCTACAAGTTCTTTTAATATTTACGTTTTATGTTTAAAATGCTTTATTTAGAACTGCGCCGAAACCGCAAAGGAGGAAGCCTTTTGCACGATGCTAGCGAACGTTTGAAGGGAAAAAAATGAGAGGCTCCATAGCGAAATAGAAAATTCGTGCTCGGCGTGCGTGCCGACGATAGTTAACGGCCATAATTGCGGTCTACATATGCATGCTGGATGCGCCGCTGCCGGGACTGACTGTTCCATATTCAACGGTTAAGTGTGATGTACGAGTTTTGAGTGTCGCGGCATATCAAATAGGTGTAATCGCACGTAGTGCATCCCTCCCTTTGTTCCCTTTCTGTGCCTTCTACTCTTGCTTTCACGATGAATTTCGCGCAATTAACTAAGTACGCACATTTCGATCGTGCATTACCAATGCAGACGGATTCTACATGACGGACTATTTATCAGTTTCACGCTGGTTTTGCGAAAGGATAATAAATAATAATGATAAAGGATTAATTTCACCATAATGTGTAACAACAAAACAATTTTTGCGAAGGAGGATGACTTCATTTTCGATATATCAAAAATATTTTGTATAAAAGAACACGCGATAAGCCTTAGACGTGCTGTTAATTATCGAAACGTCAACAAAATAAATCTTCTGCTTTTGCATGCACCATGAATCTTCATAATCACCGTTATCACATTGCGAACGTCGGCCTTCGTGTCGGCCGTGAATAATAACGAGTGTTGTTGCGGATCATCTGACGCGTATCTAATGACTCTCGTCGGTAATAGGCGCCGCAGGAGGCAGAAGGGCCTGAAACATCGGGGAAAACACATAATTGTACCCGTAAGAATTCTCTCGGAAGTGGAAAACGTCTCGACGAGACGTTGTCTCTAACGAGGGAGGGCACCCGGTCGGTCGTGCTTGTCCGTAATAAGCCGTAATCGAGGATAAATTTAAGGTCACATGACAGACGCCGTTTTTTTGAAATACACCTCTCTTGCACGCGAATGCTTGTGGAATCAGTGCACGCTGCTCGGTGCTCTTTTGACAGCCGCAGATTACGAGAGGACACTTCGTAAATCCGCCTTAATTACGTTCCTTTGAACCGATAATGTGGCCCAAGTCTCGCGTCAAAAATAATCTTGTTATCACTTATTATACAATTCAACTGATACGAGTCTTTTGGTTATCAAGAAATGTGATAATATTTGATAAAAAAAAGAAGAAGAAACCTTGATAAGCCTTAACAAGCCTGTTCAGTTTGTAGATAAACAGTTAATATTATTTTTAGCGCATATCAATTATAAACGAACGATACGTTTAACTTGAAAAATTTATACTTAATTATTTATATTTAATTACATTGATAGGTAACGTTGAAAGATAATTAAATCAAATACGTGAAGTAACGTAAAGTATGATACAATGAATAGTGTAATAAAATTTATTTTTAGCGTGCGCACTCGCGCGCCATGTATTTCTGAATAAATAACTATACATTAGATGCTAAAATTGGAAAAACGTATTTCGGATCGGTTTATTTTTTACAATGAAACGTCAACATTCAAGAGAAATATTATAAGTAGATTTAGCAAATTTAAAAATTACAAACACTACTTATGATCTGTATCTATTTAAGGTTACATACATCTAGAGGCACCAAAATAGCTCTTTATTCATGATTTTTTTTTCCGAATGTATTAAAAGTATCAAAGCGGAATTTGTACCAATGTTTTATATGTAGTTTCATTAATACAATGTAATTCTTTTATTAAAAAATATTTAAAAGTTAAAGGAGATATCGCCGATTGGTACCAGGTGTGTTAGCTGCTGTAGCTATTTACGTCACCCACTGTAGAATCTATGCGGTTTATTTGAAATACAAAAATGCAGTACATACTTAAAATATATAAATAAACTTTTGTCGTAGTTGATTTTTAAAATTCGCGTTTATTGCAAAATGACGCTTATCTGAATATAAGAGTGCGAATTATCACTTAAAAATAGATCGGTTTTTAGCTATTAAAAAAAAACTAACATCTAAAAAAACCTTTAGGACTGCGTATTTTCATGCTGAATAAATAAAAAAAATCCGAATCCCGACCTATCGATTCGTTTTCGAATAGAAATGTTTTGGGTACCGATTTGAAAAACACGGTTTCGAGAAAAACGCGTTTGTTTTTAAGTAATATATAGACGATTTTTTTTACTTACATCTACATCTATTCCAGGACTAAATAGTAAATCTTCTGTTGACTTATTAATCCTTGGTCATATCAAGTTTGACTCGTCTACGACGAATTCTTGTTTCCTTTGTCATCTTTCGCCCTGCGGAGTTTGAGCGGTGCTCGTTCTGCGTAACGCCTACCTCTTTAAAACGCTAGAACTTTTTTTTTATTTTTACGCATTCTAAGTTGTAATTTTAGGAAAATATTCTTAAGATATCATATTATAAGAAATTACAAAAATTGAAAATCGTTTTTTTACCCACCTAGGTGTATGTAAGCCCTTAATAATCTCTGTTTACTAAGTTTAAGCAATGTGTAAAATAATTGTGAGAAAAATCAAAGTTGATTGTATTCACATTCGTGTTAGCACACATTTACGATATGTGATTATTTATGTGACAATTATACGTTTTTCGGTTCTTTGTGTCTCATACATTTCTCTACAATTACGGCAAACGTTATTATTGCGTCCTAAGTTAAGGAAATTGTTACACGTTTTTTCATGCGATTACGTACTTCACGAACTTGATGAAATAGTGATTTTAAGTGTCCTCGGAATTATATAATGCGAAATATCTCCGAGATATCTCTAGAACTGCGAATTTTCGGTACATTTAAGTGACATTAATAATCTTTTTAATTAATTATATCCGTCTAGTTTGCATCTTGCTAAAACGGACCATGCGTTGGAGTAATCCGCACGGTTGCACGCGCCATAATTCAGCCAGCGCTAGAAAAATTTGTTCCGCACTGTGGAAACTCGCGGTCTGTGAATAATTACCTCTTGCGATCGAAAAAATCGTGCTCTTCCGGCAATTTTTTTGTTTAGTAATGATCTTAATATTTAGTGAAATGATAATACTTGTATCAACTCTGCCTAATCATTTCTCACTAGACGATATTATCTAAAACTGAACTTTATTTATTGTTAGTCATCAAGACAGAGTGAACTCCGTGCGAATTTTAATGGCGACATTTTCGTCAATGCTTTTCGTGAAAGTTGCACAAAGGTGCAGGAATTTTTTGTATTGTCAGAAATTCGTGTCGCGATTCCAGAAACGGATTTCACAGCTGAGAATGGTGGACGAAGGTGGAGAAGAGCAAGGTGGAAGGTTGCCACCCAAGTAGCGGCATTTGTCGCTGATTGTTCGGGGACCGTTGAGCTCCGCACACTCTTCGATTCCCTTCACCTTTTCGACGATCCCGATCGACCCCTCGCTCGGCCAGGCTATATACGAAACGATGGTAGAGGACAGATACCGCCGTTAATTATCTCATGTTTCATTCGTACTCTTCACTCCTTATATAAAACGAATTTAGATATACGCTGTACAGTTAATCTTGTTGAAAATAATATCTGAATTCTATATTTTATTCAACACAGATTTGAATTTATTTAAAATGGCCGTTTTAATATTTAAAAAATATTTTATTGCACATACAAAATAAATAGGATTAGAATGTGATCAATTGGAACTGTAAATTTCTGTTTTTTTGGATAGAAATAACTGGTATATTTTTTGTCAATTTTTCAGTACATTTTCGTAAAGATAACAGTTTTTGATATTTTTTTCTTTTTTTTTCACTTCACGTCAGTTGAGTTCGATTTCATTCCCTGCGGAATCAATGGTGTATATATATGTAAGTTAAATCGAGATATGCAACGGGCTTCAATTTAGTCTCGGCTAGTCGGGATTGAGTCAAAAAACGACAGTTTTACGATGTAACTGGGACATGCTGCGAGCATCGATGGCAAACATGGTCAGTTTGTCCGATCGCTTTTGCTCGACCATTTTATGGCGATTTACTCACGCAAATGAAAATACTTCGTTTGAACTTTGCGACAACGCGTATTTTTTTTTTTTTTTATTACAACTGAAATACTTATGCCATTTGAAATGTTACTAAACTATTTGTTCTGACATTTTATATTGTTGACGTGCTGAAAAAAGAATTTGAATGAATAATGCATCCGAAAATTTTATTATTTATAATCGTACAAACTGATCAAGTTTGCCATCAATTCGATGCTTGCAACATGTCCCATTTATTTAAAAAAAAAAACCAATTTAAAAACTGATATTGTTATGTTAATTCTTGATCTTTTTAACGATACTGTATATAAGTGTAAAATATACTTTATGAAAGATACATACTCTTGGCGCGAGACGTTGTCACGTCTTTTGATAAAAGTTTTTATCCGCATAATAGGTCTGTGAAAATTTAATAAATTTTATATACACTATTATCTCTAAAAAAAAGTAAGAAGAATTTTTATGAAGATTTATAAATTCTGAAATAATTTTGTCAACAATAATTATATAAATTCAATTCAAACAAAATTTTTGGCTATTTTATAGCTAATAATTTTTACTAAGTTGTGTAGCCATTAATTAATTCTTGCTATTAATAACTTTTGTTTTACATCGTAATATATACTTTTTTAATAAAGTATCTAAATTTTTCATTTAATCATATCTGCTATAAATTCTTTATGGGTGATCGATTCGTGCCCACAGCCACACGTTTCTTCTCTCGCCATATCCGTTAAAGTTCATACACGTTACTCTTTCCTCTTTCTGAAGCTCTGCCAGACGGTAGCAGATTGCTGGGCGCAGGTATGAAGGTAAAAGAAAGGAAAGTTTGCTGACGCCGTGGTAGGGTCATGCAGGACACCTGCAGCGGCTTAATACTTTATGATAGCCTGTAGACTTACTCCATGACGATATTTTTTGCCAGGAGAGAGAGAGAGAGAGAGAGAGAGAAAGAAAACCGCAGAATTATTAGGGTTGTACAAAACTACAAAAACGCTGGGCAGTTATCGGACTCGCTAGCGCCACTCCGTAAATTTGGTATCGCTGGAGAGTCAACGTTATTATAGAAAAAGACAACTGGTGCGCACAACTAGTGCTATAAGATATCCAAGGGAACGATATAATGAAATTAAAATACCTTTTTTAATAATTCAATAATATATACAGTGTGTCCCAAAAGTCGCAGAACGATCAGATCTTTCAAAAATGAAATATTATTGAGAAAAATGTTTGAGACTAAAGTTATGTGCTTTGAAAAAGGGAGATAAAGAATGGTAAATTAATTTTTGAAGAAACTACCTTTTCTTTATAAGGTAATTGTACCTTTATAAATTATAATATCTCATATACTATTAATTTTTGAATAATTGTTAATAGCATGCGAGATATTTTATAATTTATAATTTTATATGTATATTGCATAATATATCAGAATAAAGTAGATGTCGGCACGGGAATCTGGCTATGACCTGTAAGGCGTTTCGTTTAACGTTGTGTTTTTACATACGGTTCTATGTTTTATTTGTTTTATCAGAATAAAGTATAAAATATCTCGTAAACTATTGATTCTTCGATCAATTTATCTTAATACTTTTAATTGCAGAATAATGAGAGAAATCGTATTATGTAAAAGAATCATATAATTCCGTGTAAAAAAAATTGTAATAATTTTTCTGTGATCTTAGAAAATAAATTTTTTCGAATATTGATTTTATCATTATTTGTCCTCCTTCAGGGCATACAACTTTTGTCTGAAACATTTTTCTCGATAATATTTTATTTTCGAAATATTTAACCGGTCCAAAATTTTTGGAACATGCTATATATTTTATAATACTAGTTTAAGAATTTTCAATTTTTGTTTATAAAATGCATATTGCACAGAACAATCATTTCATTTGAAAAGATATCAAAGTTCTAATCCAAAAACAATGCATGATTGACATAGTATGATTTAATTGCTCGTGTTTTTTCCATGACTCAGCCAATATTATTCTTCTTTTACATAAAATTCTTCCGATTTTTGTTAAATATTTGCCGTTTCTTCATCCACCAACGTTCAATGATGCTCGTTATCGTTGCTGTATTTTCGTATCGATTGCTATCAGTTCAACAGCGTAACGATTGTTATTACATATTACATTTGAAATAATATTTACACCTTGCTTTGTTTCAAATACAAACTCACCTCTTACAACTATTTAGAATATACAATTAATTTATATTTAACAAACATTGATATTTAACAAATATTTCTTACCGGATTGCTTCAATAAAATTAGTATTTTAATGAATTAAAAGTATTAAGTTTAATCTTAGAGAGATATCAAAATTAATGTAAATATTTTATGTGTATGTTATTTTATTTATTTTTTATATTACTAATGTATTTTTTAATTATTTAAATTTCATTTAATTTGTTCTTCTTAATTTGAAGCAACATTGCTCATTTTTAAAGATAAAAGATTAAAATTTAAAAATTTATTACTGTTAATCACGGCGATTCGCAACGGCATTGTACATTTCTTTTATTGATTTATTTGAAGAATCCTTATCTTTCACGTTCTTAATTAAAATATAAAATTAAAAATCTTTAACGATAAATAAATAAAAAATTATTTATATTTAAAAAATTTATGTATATAAATATATAAAAATTTGATAGGAAACTTGATAGGACTCTTAGGAAACTGCAANATTGTTATATAAATAAACAAGAGGCCTGGCAAGCATGGCCCATTAGCTCAGTTGGTTAGAGCGTCGTGCTAATAACGCGAAGGTCGCGGGTTCGATCCCCTCATGGGCCAAATATTTTTTTCTATAGAAAATTGTTTAGTTTAAAATATTTTAGAATTATAAAATAACTTTTTTAATTACCTACAGTTTAACATGGGTCAAAATTAAAAATTAAATTTAAATATAATGTTTTGAAAGTTTTAAATTAATATGCTAATTAAATGTTTTTAGAAGAAGTGGAAGAAGTGTATCTTTGGAATTTCTTCATTTTCTTTCGCATTTATATGTCCTTTTTCCTTATTGTGCTACGGCTACGTGCGCGACTTATCAAGCCGAAAAAAGTTCGACCAACGGTGGTCACGGTGCCCTGAACTTCGAAAGAAGTACGTGCTTGTGGTCGCGCAAAAAGCAGTGCACGAGAAGAAGGAAGAATTTGAGTTTCGACTGAGTACGGAGCAAGTTTCGGAACGACCCAGAACTCTAATTGAGTAACTTTTTCCAGTTCGACGCGGCTTGTTTGGCGAGGCGTTAATGGGACCGTTTTGGGACAGTCTAGAGAATAGTAGACGTGGCTTTTGTAATAGGAAAAAGTTTTTTCGTTGAGAAAAGCAATAACCGTACATTATTTACTCTTCCTCGTTTCGTTACTATGATGGTATCTATCTATTGATCGTATATTATACAGAATCTTATTCGCGCACATATTGAATAAAATATTAAATACAAAAATATAATTCTTGAAACATTTACAAACATTAATATTTATTCACATTTGATTAAAAAATTTATTCACAAAATAAAAAAAAAAAATTCCGGTACCGGGAATCGAACCCGAGCCTCCTGGGTGAAAGCCAGGTATCCTAGCCACTAGACCATACCGGATTATTGAAGACAGACCTTATAAACGGTTAGAAGTGTACGCGATATAACACTATAGATACTTTAACTTGAAGTTTTTTTTAAGTTAAATTCTGCGATTACATTTCTTTTGATTATATTGATTGCAATATGCAGATATAATAAATAATAATTATTATATTATTAGCAGTACTAGCTCTTGGATTTATTAAATATTTAACATATAGAATTTTAAGAAAATTATTTTTCATAAAAAGATCTCGTAAAAAGAAACTTACAAAATGTTTGATTTAATTTAATAAATATTTTTATTATTTAAAGTATAGATATTTCGTCTGGAAAACTGTGTACTTTGAATACTCGACTTCAATGGTCCTGTGGCGCAACGGATAACGCGTCTGACTACGGATCAGAAGATTCCAGGTTCGAATCCTGGCAGGATCGAATTTTTTTTTACAAAATTTATTATCGAAAATTGGAATATAATTACAACAGAAAATTTACATATGGTTTTAAGAAATACATTTTACAATTTTCTATTTTTTTTTAATAATGTGAGATATGCAACTGCACTAAAATGTTAATAAATACATAAAATATTTTGAAGTAAAATATTATTCGAGTTTATTTTATAATTTTTACACGAATTATGCTTATAAAATTTATGTTTATAAATATATAGCTAAATAAATAAATGCATTACACAATAAATTATGATTGATTCTTCTATTAGTATCGGTTTTTTATTAACAATAAACTTAATACATTTGAGAAAATTTATTAGGATTAAACGAAAAGTATGTTATCCATTATATTGAAATATAATATAAACAAAATATTTAGCATACTTAATTTTCTAAGTATCACATGATATTTTTGAATAAAAATTGTTAGAAAAGCTGTAATAATATTTGTTTCTGTTAAAATTTTATTGCAAGTATATATTTATTGCCTTAAAAAATTTTAAATAATTTTGTATTGCGTTATTCAATAACATTAGAAAAGGATAACATCAGATATTTTGGTTTTTATCATAATCGGCTTTTAAATTTGACGCATAAAATAAATAAATAAATAATGTACATATATGTATATATGTCCGTAACGCGGCTGATATTGACTAGGCGTTTCTTGTCCTGGTTTATTCTCCATAATTCACTCTCCCGTCGCTACATGCTTTGCGGAAGGAATAATATCGAAAGAAAAAGCTTGTCGGATTGACAGCATGTTTGAAGCAATTTTATATAACATGTAATAAAATTATTGATAAAACAGAGTGATATACTTTAATAAATTTCGATCTAATAGACTGTGCATTTCGACTGATTGGATAGTAAAAATTAATAGATGTGTCCCCCCCTCTCTGTCTATCTATTTCTATCTATGTGGAGTGGCTATAATATTTACACAATATCATCTTCTCCTCTATTATTTTTCTTACAATATAGAAATATTTTGTTTATTATATATTAATGTTCAACCTTCTAATAATTATACTATTAATTAAAAGTTACATATCAATGATTCTTGATTCGATTTAATCCAATTCGATTCAAATCGGGTAAAATTTTGTTGCGTGTATTTCATTCGATTCAAATTCGAACAAAGAAATGAAATTCGATTCGATTCGGCGTAAAATTACCTTGATTCGCACATCTCTACGTATCTTTACAACTTATTATCACTGATCATTTTTTATGATATTTAATCTTTAGTTTTGAAGTACTTGACCTACTAGGGCTGCCGGAAATAGATTTGGAGTAAAAAATATCTTGGCCGGAATTCATAGTTCTTATAAGACTGTCTTAAATTTTACTATCTTAAAATATCATAAACCAATCATAGAGCCTTATTAACATTTTATGATATTATTTAAGATGGTCTTGAAATATAAATCCACTATAAATATCAGTAATCGAAACACTCTGGGAAAAAGTTTAGAATCCAAAGTTAGACTGTTTTAAACGATAATCTTGTATTGACATTAAAAGAGATAAGTACTTTCCTTATCTGATACAGAAGTAAAACATGGAATAAAAAGAAAAAACATGTTTCTCGAATTATATTGAAATTTACTGATGTAAAAAGTAAATATCTAAAAAATATATATTAAATCAAATAAATAATTATATTATTGAAAAATAAAAACACATATGTTACATCATATTCACGTCCCAGTTTTGTTTCCGGATTACTAGATCTCGATAATGTGTTTTGACTTTCTTTTTTTTTCATCTTATTATGTCACTATATGTAATTTTCTTTCCCAAATTTTATACCAGACAATGGATGTTGACGCATATGACAAGCATGTGATAACACAGCATTTCTGAATTGTATCGAACATCAAATCGATGATAATCTCATCATTAAAGGTGAACTTTTGTACTATGCATATTTCCGCAAATATGCTCGCAAATATCCTTTACTTCGTTTAGCAAATTCCTTATTGCGAAAAAATGCTCATCCTCGAGAGGTCTCAGCGAACGAGATGATGAGACTACTCGTAAAACAATCATTTTGCCATCCGCTGGCACGGCTTGCATGTTGAACATCGGTAATATATTGGATATTATTGCAAAGTGGAAGACGCGTTATGAATTCGCGGATAGAAGTACGAGAGATTGGAAGCCCAAGCGATGAACAATAGCCGATCATTTTCCGCAACTGTTTAAATTAATCTTAAATTCTTTTAAAAATTTTAATGGGAATCGGATTTTTAGGCAACACGAAACGTGCAAAATACATCGCAAAATATAAACGATTTGCACGTTGAGCAATGTTTTTCTCGCATCAATCTGTTACGTTAAATCATATTTATGTACATGAAGTACGAATTGTATTAATGTGTTTCACGTATATAAATGTTGATTTCCCTGCGGAGGAAAAAGGATTAACTTTTCATTTTATTTATGAACGGATTCTAGCCAAAGTTCTCCAAATGTAATTTTTGCGCTAAATACACTGTTAAATGTTAAAAATATTGTAGTTTTATGACGTTGCGCACGTATTTTTAATTAAATGCACGTTTAGCATGTGTGTGAATCGCCTATTTATAAAACGGTTTGAAATTGCGACGTCAAGTAATAAAAATTTTATAACATTTTAATTATTCATTTCAACAGAAGTTTCTGTGGTCTCATGACTTTTGTGATTTATGCTTCTAAACATTTTTCTAATTCTATTTTATGAGCCTCGCGTCAATCTTGCATTTTTATTTTTGTTAAATTCTGTGATTTGTATTTCCTAATCGATTAACCAGTCTTCACAGATTTCCACGTCGCATGGCTACTATAAAAGAGAGCATTCAAGCGAGAACTTACAAAGCGTACGATGTTTGACCGAAAAGGGTCTGAAAGCTTTTTTTTCTGCTCGCTACATCATGCCTCGGTATTTCCAAGGAAAGTTAGTATACCCAGTTTTCGCGACCTTCGTCATTTGCTCCCTTACTGCTGCCTCTCTCGCGTGGAAACTTTCCTCTCGGTCGTTCCAACAGAAGCAACCTTTTTTCTTCACCTGAAACCCCGAACAAATGCATCCCACGCGAGTTGTTTTTTCTCTGTTCCGGAACGCATCAATCTCTCTGCACAAGCGGGCCTATCCGCGTTCAACTACGACGGACGGGGCGGCTTTCTCGAAGCTTTTAGTCGTCAGGTGTGCTATGCGAATAGAATGTTTCGGACAGATGTTCGGACTGATGATAGATAAATACATTAGCAAAATTAACACACATATTTCTTAAAATAAAAATTCAAATTAGATAATTAATAATATTTTTCTGATTAATTATTTATGTCACAAATTCGCGAAACTATTAATTATTCAGTTTTTCTCGAATTTTGAAATTTCCTGTTTATATGAAAAAATTTAATGACTTTTATATTATTGTTGTGATATCACTATCATGTCATAATAATCTCAAATAATAGCAGGAAACATTTCATGGAGGTTTCATCGTTGCGAAAGGACGTGCTTTCGAAGCTAGCATCATTCCTCAAAAGCTCGTCAACATTCATCTACGACAACCCTGGCCTTCCTACTCGACATGCACTCTCATAAGAGCATCCACCGTTAAATAAGTCTCTCTCTTGTATACGAGGTTGAGAAGAGACGAGTGAAACTTATATTAAACCTTAGAATTACCTGAGGTCTTTCAGAAATTTCTCCCGAGATTGCGCTTATAAATTTTCCACCAAATTTCGGCGCTTTCTAAGAAGAAGCCTTCGTAAACATTAGATCATAAAAATTATGCTAACGATATTGCATCTTCTCGCAGTTTCCTGTTTATTTCATAGAAACGTTTAAATATTATACATATAATATTTAAACGTTTCTATCAAAATAAACAGTAAACTGTGAGACGATTACTCAAAAAAGAAGTGTTAAAATTTAAGATGTCGAAATATTTCTGTCTCCGTTTTTTAAATACTTAAAACTGTTTTAGTTTTAGATTTAAAACACTAAAATATTTAAAGCCTGTGAAAGATTTTATTTTTATATAATTTATATATTTTAAATCTATACCTATGTATATTATTTAAAACAAAAACCTTTTTAACCCTTAAACACGTAAGTGGGTCAGAGAGACCCCATATGAAACTTCGAACGCT
>QKQZ01032884.1:0-11697 GCA_003595255.1 Solenopsis fugax | reverse complement strand
ATTTTCTTCTTATATATACAATATATATATATATATATATATAGCTTGTAAAATAATGCAAATAATCTAAATAATCAAATACGTATAAATATTAATATAATAAAAGTATAATATACTTTATATTACATTATGCTTTTATAATATTAATATTTATACATTGTAATAAAATATCAATAAGCACTATCACAAGGAAAATCATTTAAACATGTTTTGAGAAAACAGTGTAGGTAACGCGTAATATTATTATCATTTACAATTAATAATGGTAAACACAAAACGTCTTTACCATTATTAATTGTAAATGATAATTCCATTACGCAGGAATATCAGTTTTACTGTTCCGTTGTAACCATTATTACAATAACGTCCATTTGATTTTGATTGCTGTACTAATTAAATTCTCCTAACTTTCACGACATACGCCAACGGTTACGTTTTGCAGCTACTACTCACTCAGAACTTCTCTTGAATCAAATTGTACATTAATGTGCGTTTACGAAACCGCATGAAATATACCATTTATGACATTTAAGATTAATTTCACATTAAATTAACAAAGGACATCGCACATCTGACAAACAGGTTGTTCCTAAGATCTTTCTCATTTCCAAAAGTTAATTAAACAATATTAAGTAACATTCAATGTGCAGTTGTAAATTAATTGTAAAATAATCATTTGCATAAATAAGTAAAATAAGGTTCAAATTTATGATTGAAATAAAATTAATAGTTTCCTCGAAAAGAATTAGAATTAAATATTCTACTTTTAATATTATTAATAAAAAATAATAGATTTTTAACATTTAATATTTCAAAGAATATTCCATCATATTTATTCTTTCTTTATACAAATCACCGAAAAAATAAAATTGTTTAAATATTTCGATGTTTAATGTAAAATTAATCTTAACGTATACAATCGTAAAGAACATCATTCATTAAACAGAATTACTTTCGTATAAATAAATTTAAACTACTAGCCATAACCGTACTGATAAGTAAAGATTATAAGAGAGCCAATTGCGAGTTGAGATTTGCAGCCAGATTCGATCAATGTCCGTCCCGATGGTTCCATCGTTACGAAAACCGTCGGAAGACGTGCCGTCCGAATTGCTTACGAGGCAGCTTGTACAAAACTCACCTCGTACTGTTCGTTCTGTGGAACAACTAAAATCTGGAAACGATGCCAACTTTTCAGAACTCAACCAGCTAGAGCATTGTAACCATTTTCCTCATTCCCTCTTTCTCTTTCCCCCCTTCTTCTTGTCATTGTACGAGTGCGGCCACTCAGACTTTTAACTTTTTGTGCTTTTCACATTAAACGATGATCACAAGTGACTTTACCAAAAAACTGCGACGAGTGCAGAAAACGAATCGAATTTGAAATTTTGGAATCAAAAGTGATCAAATCTGAAGAGATCAAACTGTTAACGTTGTAATATTTATAGCGAATTCGATTAGATGCACTAGTACGTCCTGATGCATTAAAGTCATCATTCACATCATTCAAATCAACATAAAAGTATAATGTTAATACATAAACAGATTAAATCACGAAATCTTCAATACATTTTATTATTCTGTTTCGTAAAATATGTATTTTATCATTCGACACATTTGCATTTCATTTTTAAAAGACTGATATAACGGCTTTTATGTGCACAGTACGAATTAGTGCAATTCGATCAAATTCGCTGTTATATTTCACACATGCGCGATTGTAATATTTTTTCATGTGTAAGTAATTAAGTAATTCAACTATATTCGACAAATCAAAGATAAAAAGAAAATAATGTTAAGAATTTTACTTAACTTAAAATTTACTTCGTGGTGATTTATTGCATAGTTTTCCAAAAAGAAAAGACTATTGATTATATATTATGCTAAATTATGCATTACACTGAATCCGTTTAAAATTACAAGTGACTTATTTGATTGATTTTTTTCGTCTGTTCTACCCAATGAATTATTTAAGAAGTAAAATATTTAAAAAATGAATAGAAAATCGTCTTGAACTTTGTGAGCTTCGAATTAAAGTCCATACAATGCAACCGTTGAATAAACCTAAACTTTTCTCTCTGTGCGACCAAAAGTAAATTATAAAACAAACGTAATATAACCGTTTGACTTCGCAAAAAATGTAATTTTTTCTACGCGTCCAGCATAAAAATACTGAGTATGTGCTATAACACGCTTGAATATGCAATTTTGTATAATTCAAGTGCATTTTGAGATGTTTTCGTATTGTAATTTTTTTAAATTAATAATTTAATTAATAATAAGCTCTGCGAAATTCTGCATGAGCGTCTGGTATCGTTTAGGAATGAATAACTAAAATTTTTCACCAATCAACGTTTCGTTTCGCTCATGTAGCAATAAAGCGAAAAAAAATTCTTAATACGAATTTTGCCGACGCGTTTTACGCATATCTGGAAAGTGTTCAAAATACAAGACGACGCATTGGCATATTCGAAATGCTAAAGAGAATACACGTGCATATGATTACTGATTATCGCATGCACATTGTCAGGAATTAATGAATATTCTCGATGAAAACGTAATGGACAATCGATCTAGCGTTTACGGCATTCGCGATGCGTGCTCATGTATTCCAATCAATCTGTACTTCTGTATTTTCAACGAACAGCTGCGTTTACGCGTTGCAACGCATATTCGCAACGCGATACGTTATTACGGCCGTGTCGTTAACAGAAAAATAGTAAACTGACCACGCGCGAGCGCGCGCACGCGCAAATTTACGCACTAATTGAAAATAGACAGCTATATATAAAAGCACTTTATCGACAGCATGAGTTTTAAGCTGATACATCGGGACAACGCGCGTATAAATTGTTATTGATCATTATCTATATAACCGGGGTTAATGGATATTTTCCAGCCGGGCATAATAACGCATCGAGGAATATGAGTGCGCTACGTTCGGATATCGTGCCGTTAATTTAATTTCCCTTATTATATATAATATTATTCCGGGAAACTCGCATGCAAAAGTTTTAAATATTAATTGATTGTATGTATAAAAAATTAATCGTATATTTTTTTCACCGAGAAATCTATCGTATTTATAAAATATTAAGTGCGTGTAAGTAATTATTCCCCAGATGTAGGTCGAATATTAGAAAACCTTTTTAAACATCATACATTTATTCAATTATTCAACAAGCATTTTTTCATTCATAGGAAATAAATATCTGAATTATGAATTTTAATATATCATACATTTCTTAATATAAAAAATAATAAATAATTAAACTAATTGTACCGCTACTACACTGATAAACATTAAAAAATCAAATTTAAACCAATTCCTTGAGTTAAATAACATTTTGTTTTTAACTTTTATGTGTGTCGAAATTTATTATTTTATAAAATATGTAGTTAAAAGAACCTCATCTAATCAACCCTTTTCTGTGGCTAAGTTGCTTAGTTTCAAAGCAAGTAGTGTCCGTATTAATGTATGCCTAATACCTAATAAATAATAAATTAAATTTGAGTTAAATTTAACATTTTCATAATTAACTTGTTTAACTTTATAGTTTTAATTTAAATTGATGTCATATTAAATAGGAGCAGTGACGACCTATAAACATCACTAAAAATAACTCAAATTGGGTAGAATTTGACACTACGAATTTAACAGTGTATATAACTAAAAGTAAGATTTTAATTTTTTGATAATATAACAGACAAATCAAAAATAGAAAATCCGACATTATATTTAAGTCATAGCAACAGAATAAACATCCGAAAAGCTCAAAAAATATCTTAAGTATCTTCTTCTTATTTGAATATTGAGAATTACTGCTTCGAATGCTCATAATTATACATTAATACATACATATCAGCACTCAAACATCTAGTACTCAAATGTTAATAGAAACGTGACCTATCATAGGTATTAACATATGTAAAATCAACTATTATCTGTCTGTGCATCTATAGTTATTGAATTAATCTGCTGCAGAATCAGTTATTGATATATTTTACCAGATTCTAATCGCGGATTATATATTCGATATGACCTATTATTCACATATCTGTCTGAGGATTAATTAATTGCTGTGCAATTGCCGGCACGGCCATTCTCTCGTCAGCAGCAGACCGCATTTAAAATTGATAGACTCGACCTGTCGGCGCGCAAATTGTTATCGCTTATTATCCGCTGGATAACGATATTTTTCCCAACGGGTTTAATCAGGTCTACACCACGTCGGCTGCGTGTGTGATCGTTATTAATCGCACCTGAGCGCAGCAAAAAGCAGTATTCTATTTTTATTGGCAACCGCGACGCGAAGCGTCGATCAGCGAACTCGTTTCCTTCGTCATTTCACGCGTTGGCGGCACGGAAGTAATTTCTCTCGACGTTCGCGTCAATGATTTCCCCTCGCGCGTGGCTCAATTTTCCTGCGCGTGAGAGAAAGCATACCGTCCGGATGGATTAAACAGAGGAACGAGCATTGCACCACATTTCATCGAGTCCAGAATGCGAAGCATGTCAAAAAACGCAATGCGTAACACAATGCGGAAACGCTAGCGCGCGAAAATGCGTTGCCGAATCTTTCAAATTGTGTTTTTTTTNTTTTTTTTTTTTTTTTTTTTTTTTCGATAACTTAAAGAGCGAACTCGAGTTTATCGAGTTTGACTAGTTATCGATTAATTCTTTTTATGTACATTTTCGGTGTTAAAAGTATAACAAATACAATTAAACTTTTAGGAAAAAAAAGCTTGTAAAAAATGTACAAAGTACAAATTACAAAGTACAAAGTGAATGGGATAAACTTATTGATTAAAGAAAAGACTTCCACAGAGAAGAAAACGATGCACACAACGGAACTGTTGTAAAAGTTAGTCTAAGTACAGTTAAATATCCATTACATGGCGGCTTTTCGATAATACAGCAGTAAATAAATATTCTAAAACTTTATTAAACCATTTCTATTCTGTTGGTGCTGAATTTTCAAATTCTACTCTTTTAGATATGACATCATAAATTACATATACAAAACCAACTATTAGTATATTAAACGAATAAAATAATAAATTTATAAAACACATAATTATTAATATAATATTTAATATTATTTCATTAATATTTAATTCTTATATATAATAAAGTCTGAAAATTTATAGAAAAATTGTAAATATTATAAATAAATAATAAACATATGATAAATATTAAACTATATAAATAGTAATGTAATAAAAATAATTAATTTTATATTTAATTAACTTTTCATACCTAAATCAGCGAAGAAAAAAATAAATCATTATAATATGTAAAATCCTACGGTATAAGAGTTTTCATTTAATTTCTTTTCATTTGGTTTATTTGGAAATCGTACGCTCTCTTATTCAACTCAGCAACACATTACTGAAGTAATACGCGTCTGCGACTGACATTAGACGCATTTCACTGAAAGCATATCGGAAAAGGTAAACATGTTTTATGTAGATGTACACGGAGAAGATGCTTACAGTTCTGTCAAAATCCTTTCGCTTCTTTAAGAGAAGGAAATATCAAACATCTCTTGTTGTAACTCTTGTAACACCTTAGAATGTTAAGAAGATACAGGAGAATATAAGATACAAAAAAATACTAGATAGTAATTTTTGGACTGAGTTTTATTTAATATATGCACATCTGTACGAAATGGTAAACGGAAAATATCGCGAGTGACTGCAACATTTTAAATCGTACTTAAAAGTATGCTTTATAAATAAGAATTTTGATCTTTACAAATCACTAATTTAAAAAAAAAATTTTTTTTTTTATATGTAACTTGAAAACACGTGTTTAACAATTATTGTAGAAGGAAAAATGTACAAAAGAGAGAGAAAAAATATAATAGAAAGTTGAGATTTCTATTTTCATTAAACAGAAAGTATAGAGTTACGTTAAGTTACATATATCATAAAGAAATATATACGTGCATAAATTCATCATGTGTAAGTATGGGCATTTACTGCTAAAATGTCCAGTTTTATGGTCAAAGATATAAGAGGGAAAAATATAAAGAATAAAATGAGACACATGGACTTATTTACATATATTCTTCCGGTAGATAAAAGTGTATCTCTTTGTGCGGAAAAATGCACAGCCGTAGACTAAGGAGAACTCTGCAGCCTGTAGAAGAAATCTTCCTACTCCATCTAGTACAAGGAGCGTAAGGAATCAGCGCGACCGATATGGCGTTGACATTTTCGATTTGAAATAACATTCTCACGATGGAACGCGGTTTTCTGAGTATTACGATGCACAGTATTTCTCAGCGACAAGAAGAAACGATTCGTGCGAAGAGTGTCCGCTGCAGAAGGCACTTCCCGTCCACTTACAAAGAGAAATACGCCTCGACGTAAGAGCGTCGCTTTACTTTCTGGTCGGTACAAGATTGTAAAAAGGTTTGTACTTTTTGACGCGTTCTGAATGGACTCATGTTAGCTGCTCCGCGTCTTTCATTCACTTTGCATACGTTTTTCTAATACTCCTCTTAACGACGATCAATACGCGATCAATTATTCGCCGGGAATAAAAAGGCTTTTAAGAGCTTCGAGAGAGAGAGAGAGAGAGAGAGAGTTGAAAATAAAATGAACCTTCAGCATGTCAATGACTCGATGTATTTGGGCGTTTTTTTAATCATATAAGCTCATTAAAATGTGCGCGGGCATGGCTCACGCAAGTACCACCATATTGCTCGGCTGCGCTATTTTCGCTCCTCGTGGTATGTAAAAAACGTCTAACGAAGCCCGCGAAGTCATTAATAATGATTTCGAGGTACGGAACCTGAGATAATATTATCACAAGTGTAAGATGCTCGATCCGAGATAAATTATTCATGGGAGAGTAAAATGGAATTTTTTTGGAATAAATACTAAGAAGTAATAAATTTTTAACCGGACTAGACAGAAATGTAAGAGACGCACGTAAATCACTCATTAAAAGTTCCTGTACCAATTCCGTGATATTTACTCGATAATGGTTGATCTAACAAATACACGTTACGTACACATAATATAATATAATACTCATATTTATTATGCATTTATTTATTATAATGAATTATTGTTACTCGAATGTAATATGTATATGTTCCCCATAACCTTGCACAATACAAATTAATGCATCGTTAAATTATTAATATTCATTATAATTTTAGGTCATATGTGTATTCGTGCGTAAATTATTCTAAGGAATTTTCCCCTAAAATCTAAGCGTTTATAAAGTTGTATGGGTAAACTATTAAGCAGAAGATTAACAAACATCACTTAAACGAAAATTACCACACAAACTACGTAATATCTCGTTCCAGTAACACCCGTTAATTCCCATTACAATGAGTTTGTACATCGAAATTTCTCAGTAGTTTACTGTTCCCAAGTCAGCGCGAAAAAATAAAGTACTGAAAAATAAAGCACTTGAAAAGGTGGGACTTTTTTACTTAGCCCTTTGATCCAGCTTCAACGCTATCGTTAATCGCGACTATTCTTCAACACATCTTCAATGGTTCATGCTTTCGGATGAGCTTGCAGTTCGTCGGAGGTCAAAGCCGAATTGTTTCGAATCGCGTGTGCACGTATGTAGTTAGTTTTCCTGCGGCACTCGAGACAAAGTGCCACCCCGATTGTTAAAGCGAGAGGCACTACCAGTCGTTCTCATGGAAACTACAACGTTCGCCGTATTTACGACGAAGTGGCTTCGTACGCCGTCTATTCGGGTCGCTTGGTACATTAAAAGCTCAAACTCTGTAGAATGAAAAGAAAAGCGAAGTCAAAGTGACGGGAAGTAGGGAAAAACCAACGAGGGAATGGACGCAAAGTCGGACGTCTCGCGATAACAAACTCGCGGAAATTTACATAGCGGATAGGGTGGAAAATTTGCGTTACGCAGAAATGCGAGAACCAATTCTATTCTCAACCGTATTCATACGTTTTCCATGCTTTTATTTTTGGTATATATCGTTTAAATACTTACACACCCTCTATTATTTATATTAAACATTAGATTCCTTTTCTGAATCATTTCTTCTTTCTCTTATGTCCTTTTCCTGATCTGCTCAAACCTCTAAATGTTGAAATTCAAAGCAAAATGTGACAAAAAATGAAAGCAAGGGAAAAAATGTAAAAAGAGGGAATAAAATCGACAAAACAAAATGTGAGAATTTGAAATTCTGCACTATGTAATTTTAAAGACATGATTTTTCAAAGTAATAGTAAGAGTTAAATAAAAAGAGCTAATCATGCCATTCTCTCTTTTCTGAACAGTTGCAGTAATTCTAATTACGCACGATCCATCAGGTTCTTTGTCAGACCAACTAACTGTAATAGTTTGCATGGTCGGTAGAGAACGTAACCAAGCCTGGAAAACGGAAATGGGGATGTTGAAAAACTGCAAACTCAGATCGTAGAGGGTAAACGGAAAAGGTTATTTTTCTCCAGCACGCGCGATTACTTTCGTGAAAATACGACCATCGCATTTTCGCGCATTTCACGCATTGATCTATTACTTCTTTCCGCATTAATATTAAATTTTTTAAGGATATTAAAGAAATGAATAATGATATCACAAAATTATGGAATCTAGTACAATTCAAGTAATATGTATTTTACAAAAAAATGTTTGAAATCATTAATTTGCGTCAATTAGAAATAAAATATGTATATTTTCTCGAAATATAATTGTTGTACAATTATCATCTTTAAAAAAATAAAACCCAAGTAACTTTGTATGTTTCTATTCCTTGTTAAAACTTTTTCTATTCCAATCCAAGGGGTGCATTTTAATAGAATATAAAATTTAATAAAGAGATATTTCACAAAAATTAAAGAGATATAAATAAAAAAATTTAATGTAAAAAATTTGGCGCTACTAAACCTCCAAGTATAATAAAGCAATAATGTTCACATACATAGATAACATTCGTTATTAAATTGCATTTCTTATTCAGTTTAGCAGTACTAAGTTCTTTACATTAAATTTTTTTTTATTTTAACTAATTTTTTTCATTTTGTACTGTGGTGGTGGTAGTAGTTGTGGTTGTAGTAGAGATAGTTGCAGTTGCAATGGTTGCAGTGGTTGCGGTGGTTGCGATAGTTGCGGTGATTGTGGTGGTTATCAACTTTGTCAACATTTAGTCAATTTTTTTTCTCAATATATATCAATCCCTACATGTCATCTAAACCTAAAGAATTTCTTTTTGATTCCCGCTAAGATCCCTTTTTTCTTAGGTTTATATAATACAGAGAACCTAGTCCCTAGGCTTAACACAGCCCCCAGCTTTCTTTTCGGCTAGACATCGTCCCACGTTTTTAAACTTAGGCAACCTTAGTTTCTTAAACCTTAATACAACCTTAGTCCTTTGGGTCTAATACAGTTTCAGGTTTCCTCAGTGTAGCCTTCGGAAAATATATGTAGGGCGGGTAAAGGTACTTTGGCAAAGGTACTCTCGAGGGTTTGCCATTGCCTTCCGGAGCGGGGTGAGAAGTGGCGATTAATTAAAAACTCCGGTATATTCTGGGTGGATTTGAATGGATCTTAGGCACGGAGCACACGCGTAATTTTGTACGCCACGATCATTACTTAGGTAAATACGTACTAAACTAATTAATTAATAGAATAATTAGTCTTACAAATTGAAATAAGAACGCCTTCTACGGTCAAGCTAGATCTTAGTGCTCTTATAAATTTTACTTGTATGATTTTTATATACCTTTTTTTCAAATTCAACGGACTGCGCGCCGAATTACTTTTCCAGTCATAACACAGCTGTAAGTTGAACTTGAACAGGTAATATCACATTTATTAAATTAGAAATAATTTAATAATTGGCGATGCTAACTTGCATCTTGATGTTAGACCCCTTATCCCCCCCTGAAAAAATTGTAAAGAATTTACAGCTGTGTTATGACCGGAAAAGTAATTCGGCGCGCAGTCGGTTGATTTTGATAAAAGGTATATAAAAATCACACAAGTAAAATTTATAAAAGTATTAAGATCTAGCTTGTCCGTAGAAGGCGTTCTTATTTCAATTTGTATGTATTACATTAACGATCGAATATCTCCAATTTTAAATAATTATTCTATTATACAAAAATAGAATATCGTACACTAAAAAAAAAGACTGGTTATAACTACCAAATGTATAGTGAAATAGTATCAATTAAATATTTGGTCAATGTAACCAAAAATAATTTTACTTTTCTAAATATTTAGTAACTTATACCAGATTTGATAATACTTACTAAACATTTAGTAAAATAAAATTATTTTTGATTACATTGACAAAATATTTAATTAATACTATTTCACTATACATTTGGTAGTTATAACCAGACTTTTCTTCAGTGTATGTGTACATTAATTAACAATATTTTTTTTTAATAAAGTTTATCACACAGAATGTAGCTAGTACAATAATTTCTAATTATTTAATTACATAACTTATTTTTTAAATTTTAATTAAATTATTTCCGTATTTTAGAAGATGTAATGAGCATGTTAATTTAAATTTAAATCAAAATCAAACACTAAGTAATACATAATAGTTAATATGTTAACATTTCTATTTCTGAAATAAATCGTTAAATGTTTTCTGCACTCAAACCGTGATTTTAGTATTAATCTGGCTTAAGCAATATTATACGATCACGTTAATCAAACTTCCAACACGGCGACGTGAAACGTTTACTATACTTAGTTTACTTTAGTTTACCGTAGATCGAAGGGGCCCTAAAATATTCATGCGACGGCGCATCGAGCAACCACGACACTAAAATGTCGAGAGAACTCAAAATGGTAAAAGCTTTGATCAGGCTTACGTCGTGCACCGTAGAAAGCTTTTAGAAATTAGCAAATCCCTTTTGAAGCTTTATCTTTGAGAAGAGTTCACAAAAGACTGTTAAAACGCGCTACGAAAATTACTAAAACGCCGAAAGCAGATTTTGCTTCAAATTCAAATAACAAATCTTAATCGATAATTATGCTCTTCGACACATTCATTTACACACGATATTGGTGACAAAGATATAGGGTAACTGTCCCAATTACTGCCGCTTTAAGCACACAGTGGAAGTTGCTTATTTCGTAGCATTTTAGGTATACAATAAACATTATTTTTTATCGTTATTCAAGTGACAATTTTAATGTATACAAAATGAAAGCAACCAGCTCGAAAATTGATTAATTAATTCCATATAATAAAAGAAATGAAAATATATCCTATTCAGGTTATACTAGTCAATACCCTGAATATTTACTCTAAAATCCCGTGAAGCACGTATATGCATGCATATAATAGGATTCATTTACTGCCGGCAGTAATGCAGGCAAGCCCTAAACGATTGCTGCCATTCCAATAAATTAAATTATAAACTAACCTACCACATTTGTATATTTATTTTATTTAAATGTCATTTAAATATAGTCATATAATTGCTTGAGTAGACATAAACAAAGTGAAAATACCACGTATTTTTGTACTTTCAAAACATGCAGTTCTGGTTTATTTCTATTTAGAAATTAATATCTTAAAAATATAAAAGTCATCGAATATTTTATATCGTTGTGCTTATATTTATAATATATGATAATCTTACAAGGAATGTACCCGAGGTGTCCATCTCCGATCTTGACGAGTTTTTAATATGTTATTGTACAGATAAAAATAAGGGACACGTATTTTT